>JAHBCN010000012.1:922820-1078666 GCA_019359885.1 Listronotus oregonensis
TTCCAAACTCGATCTTAATACATTTAAAGAAAAGCCTTTCGCCCTGGTAATGACCCCATTCTTACAAAATAGCTTTCTTGTCTTCCCCACCGCCGCCGACGGCTAGGGCCCAAAAAAAAGCATATAAATTCCCCTTATCATTCCAGAAGTAACACGGTCCATTTGTTCGTTTTTTTATCCCTAGGTTTTTAAACTACTGTAAACCCTGCTGCTTGCAGATGTATTTTTCCCCCACTCTCCCCAAACCCCCAAATTTTAAGCCCTTTCCGAATTTTTGAATGGATTTCACAATGAAGTTTGGGTACGTAGATCCTCTAATGCCTTTACCAGACGTTAATGATTTGGTTCTTTTCCCAATCCACCCCTTATTCCCCCTTGAGGCGAAAAAAAAAACCTAATTAATTATCAATGGTTTTTGTATCTGCCTTTAATCTTTAATGTAAAAACCTACGCTAGATTTTTACGTTCTATGGGTTCTATACATTCAATCAAGACAGCAAAAACACATTGTGTAATGAATCTCGATAAATTGTCGATTTTTTTAAAAGGTCGTGGCAAAATTAGTCATTACGCTCAAAAGGGCCTTGGCATAATATATTTAAAATTTTAAAGGTATGACTTGTAATAGGGGGAATGAACAATGGATAATTATTTTTATTATATATTGAATGAATACAAAAAGAAATTTTTATAAGTGATGTCAAAGTTTAAAATTAGGTATATATACCTATACTGGCCAACAAAAAAATCCCAAGAAAAAAAATAACTAGCCAACTTTTTATTTTTAAAAATAGGTTATATTTAAAATATTATGTTTTTGCTTTAAAAGGGTTCCTAAATAAAAAAAAAAAAACTTGATGCAAACAGAAATATATGAAAAAAAAAAAAAAAAAAAGTCAAATATTTTTTATATATATATATATATATATATATATATATATATATATATATATATATATATATATATATATATATATATATATATATATATATAAAAAAATTTTTTTTTTTTTTTTTTAATAATTTTTTTTTTTATTTTTAAATAAAAAATTTATTATATATATAAAAATCATTAATAGTTTAATTTTTTAATTTTTTACTAAAATGATAATTTTAATTTTAAATAAATTATTTTTTTATCTTCGATGAAAATAACATCCAAATAAAATAAATATGTAACTTTTGACTTTTTCCTTTAAAAAAAATTTTTAAATTTTTTTAAAATTCAATCAAAAATGCCAGACGTCTTAATTTTCCCGTTACCCCACCTTGATATTTTAAGTTAAATTAAAAAAAAAAAAAAAAAAAGGCATAGTATTGTTGCTTAAAAAATTATTAAAACATCGACCGCCCCTGCATTTCCGCAATTGTGTCAGGTGGGCGGAAATAAAAAAAAACTTTGATGTTAAAAAGTTTTAATATTTAAAATTTTAATTTTTGGGATTAGTTTTTAAAGTTATTGTTTTTATTAATAAGGTATTATAATTTAAATCCTTTAAATAAAATTTTAATAATAATATTAATAATTATAATTCTTATAAGCAACAACTATTTTTTTTAGCTTTTTAGTTTGATTAACCCCAATTTAAGTGTGAGGTTTTAAAATTATTCAAAAAAAATACTTTTTTGAATTGTAAACGACCCACCTCGTTCCTTTAAAAAAAAAAAATGACTTATGTCTAGAAAAAAAATTTTTGCAATTTTTTTTACCTTTCGGAAAAGACAAAAATACGTCAGATAATTAAAACTATTTTTACGCCCCCTTACTCAAAATTGGTTGTTTTAACGACTTCATAGCACTCGACAAATTTAAAAAAAAAAAAATTTTTTAAAGGACAATTTAAAAAAAATTTTAGGATGTCATTGTATTTAGGAGGTCATTTTCCCTTGAATAATGAAAAAAAAAAGGGTGTTTCATTTAAAAATTTAAAAATTGGGCTTTCCGGTGAAACCGGAAATCATCAAAACAAATGAACCGTCATTCAATGCATTATTAGGTCATATATCAAAAGCCGAATTTCATTTTCCATCTAAAAAAAAAAAAAAAAATAGGGGAGAAACACCTTTAGAAACACCCTTTTTATATATATCAAATTCAAAATAAAGGATTTAAAAACTAGAGGGGGAAAAATTTTTTTTATCAGTAAAAAAAATTAACCACAAAATGAATTTTTCCCTTTATTTGACAACTGTACGTAATGAATATATGTATTGAATTTAACTTATTTGTAGAGCCAGTTAAAAACCCTTTTTGTAAAAAAAAATCATTTCTGCAATGACAGTATGCTTTCATGCATATTTTTTTTTCCCGGGTAAATAAAAAATTTTTGTTTAGTTTTGGGAATCCTTTTAAAAAAATAGATTTAATAAAAAAGCTGAAATACAAAAAAAAAAAAAAATTTTCCCCTTCTGATATACATACTTGGCTGTTTAAACCTACCGGTTTGGTACGAAACCCCCTAAGAACATCAGTTATCAGTAAAAATTTACATCAGAGACACGAAAAATGCTGAACTTTTTAAAACTAACCCGGGTTTGGGGTGCGGTTATGGAAAGAGCTTGCGACTCTGAGGTAACATGTTTTGGTCCCACTCGGCGCAGACTTAAAAACCATTTATTTTGTTCGGCACTGGATAAAATCCTTTAATTTTTTTTAGATGTAATGTTTTTTTGGGCCCATGTCACACAAGTTTTTTCAAATTTAATATATACTTCATACATAAAAAAATTTTTTTAAATTTTTTTAAAGGTACTGTTTATTTTTTATTATTAATTCTTCCATTTTTTGATTGCCTTTTAATTTTAATAAAATTTCAGAAATAAAAATTGTGTTTAAAGTTAAATTACACATAAAATTCTTTAATTTTTCGCAATTTGAAACATATTAAAATTATATATTTAACCAAAAAAAATTGACTTTAAAAATAAATACTTGAATACTTATAAAACACCTGTACTAAAAATTTTTAAAATTATTTAAAATTTAATACATGAAAGATTTTAAAAAACAACTGCACATTTTAAAATTTCCGTTAACGTTTGTATTGATATATCCAAAAACCTGTTCCTCATTCATTACAAATGACTGTTGGCTAGTTTTACTTTTGATGATGTCAACTGAATTAAAAACATTTATACAATTTTATATTAAATTTTTTTAATATCTTCCTTGAAAAAAATGCTAAAAATTTTAATGCCTTTTTTAATGCAATTTTAAAAAACTAAAAAATATTTTTTAAAATTTTTTTAAAAACCTGGTGTTTATTTATTTAATTTATGTATTTTATTAATTAAGGGTAATCTCAGTTAAGTTCATTCTTATAGTAAAGGGCAATTAAACTAATTTTGAAGTTTTAACAATATTTTTTTTATGATTTGTTTAAAAAAATTAAGTTTTAAAATTTAAAAAAAAAAAAAATTTAAATACGCCCCACTCCGATGCCGCTTAGACGAGTGGCGTGCCCCGGGGGGGGGCGACGGGGTTTAAACCCCCCTCCCCCAAAAAAAAACTCCTTTAAAAACAGGTTTAACAAATACTATGCTTGTTTAAAATTTTTTATTTCTTGTAATTTTAAAAGTTATTTTAAAATAAAAGCCAATTTTTTTTAATAATTTTTGTTAAATTAAAAGGGTTAATAACAAGAACACTACTTGTTTTGCAATAAAAAAATTTACAAAATCGTAAAGTTTAGGATCCGGGTGTTTTTTTTTGGAATGTTCACTAATTTAACTTTTTTTTTGCATTTAAATAAATTTTTTTTTCATTTAAAGGTTTTTTTTTTTGCTATTTTTTAAAAATAAATTTTGTGCTTTTTTAAGCATGTTAAGTTTCATGTTTATGGAGCACTTCTTGTTAAAAAATTACATCACTTGTTAGGTTATATGACGTATTTTTAAATTTAAATTTATACAGGAAAATTTTTAAAAAGGGGGAAAAAAAAAATTTAAAAATTGAAAAATGTTTCCCTGTTAACGAAGTAAATACTATCACTAAGGACCCTTTAAAAAAAATATTAAAAAAATTACTTGGTTTTGTTTTGTCCTTAACATGGAATTTTTTAAAAAAAACTTTTTAAAATTTTAAAAACTTAAATGAAAATCATAATTAAAAGTACCTCTTGGAGACAAACCATAAAATTTGCGGTTCATTTTTCACTATAAATTTATAATTTTATTTCATTACAGTTCTGCTTCTGATGGGGTTTTTTATAAATTAATTCACGTCAGCCAACTTTTTTTAGTAAAAATTTATTCGAGATTTACCCACGTTAAAAATTATTCATAAGGTTCAAAACTAAAAATTTTCAACATTCTGGGATTATAGAAATAAAAACCCTTCAATATCTATACCATATTTCCAGGTAAAAGTTTTAAAAATTTTTGTGTAGAAATATCCGTTAAAGAAGTCCATTTATCACTTTATGTTTGGAAATTTTGCTTTTTTCCGTTTATTTTATTTTTATATTTTGGTGATTGCTTATTTTTTTTTTATTATTTTACCCTATATGTATAACAGGTGGTACAACATGGACTAAAACAGGGCCATCAAGAATCTTATTAAAAAAAGGGAAAATGGAAAATGAAAAATCAAGGAAATTTTATTATGAGAGGCTCTCCGATAAAATGCTACTATGCTATCATTTTAGTAAACCCTTTTTTAAAAGGGTCAACCCGCTAAGAAAGGCAAAAAGAGCATTTAATATACCGATCGCTCAAAAACCAACCAATGTCAGCCCACACATTGAGGAATTCTTCATAGGACAAACGGTGCAGGCCAAAACAAAGGCGTTCTGACACACACACTCCATAAATCGTTAAGGTTGGGGCTGGGGAGTTTTTTTTTTGGGAAATTCCTTAATGTGGTGGCTAGCATGAAGGATTTGAATAGGCGTCTACGGAGATACATCAAGGATGGTAACACCGATTAGTCTTGGAAATCATTCTAACAGGGGTTTGGGACCGTATATCTAAAAAAATTGGACCTACAAAAGCTGACTGTGGCCTGTCTTTCAGGCTATGAAGACCATTCAGAAGATAAAAAAGTAGACAGATTAAAAGAAGGCTCAAACAAGGAGGTGGCAGGATTAGAATATTCTGCGAGATTTCTATGTTTTTTTGAACATCCATCCTATAAATAATAATTATGAAACTGGCACTTTAGTAAAAGTTTTAAATTCTTTGATAATACTTTAATTCTGATTTTTTTATATTATGAAGTAAAAACACTAATAATTCCCCTTTTTCAATAAGTCCATTTCCCAAAAATAAGTGTGTCTAATATGATGATTACTCAATTTTTTATTATTTATATTCGACCCCAATCAAAGCATAGAAAATTGTGTTTGTATATTTCCCCGGGGATATCAGCATTAAATATCGGTATTAACCAATATATTGTATCGGCAAAAAAGTTATATCGTTCATTCTCTATTAATTTTCGAATCAGGCTTAGAGACCGCTTAAGAACGCCAAAACAATTTATTTGCGTGATTAATATTTTTACCTCGTTTTTATTACTTTTACAGCGTTTATCCAAAGCTCGATCTGGAAATAAAATTGCGAACTTGTATATAAAAGGGTGCTACTAATGTAATGGAAATTTCCTCGTTAATTTTGGCTTATTTCCTTTAATGGATTTAGAGCTAAAGACCAAAAGCTTTTCCTCTAAACCGAACAGTACTTTTAGGGTTCAAAATCCTTTAACATATAAGTAGGGGTCCCAATTGGGGGACCCATCTCCAAACCGGATAAAAATTTTTTTAACCGATCCAAAAAAAATTTCACACTTTTGTATATATTATTATTGGAATTGAAAAAATTTTTCTAGATAATCATTGGGTTCCAAACAAATTAAAAATTTTTTTTTTAAAAAACCAAAATTTTTTTTTTTGTTTTCCCCCAACCCCATTCAAAACAAATTCACGGAAAACCCGAAAACCCCCCAACCTTCCTAAAATCACCCTTAAACTGATTTTGACTGATTGTTTGGTCAATTGCTCTGCAGAATTTTTTGATACTGTTGTCGAATTTTAGCCACTTAAATAGTTACAGAGCTACAGCCTCATATCCCCTGTACCTGGATTTTTTACGGGGTATGTAATCCCCCCAGTTCCTCCTCCTTTGACTCCAGACTCCAATCTCACCCAAAACTTCTGCTTTCCTGTTGACCTGGGACGAAGCCATATTATATCATGAATTTCATTTCAGCTGTATGGCCACGTGCTACACTCCAACCCCTAAAAATCACTCCACTGACCTTTGGGGGTGATTTTGGGAGGGGTTGGAGAGATTTTTGGGTTTTGTGCCCGTGGAGACTTTTGATCAGCGTGTTAAGCAATGCAAAGTTTGAAAACAATTGGCCAAAAGCCATTTTCCATAAGAAACATCCCCACTTGAGGGTGATTTTGGGGGGGGGTCGGGGGTATTTTCGGATTTTGTGTCCGTGAAGACTTTTGATCAGCGCGTTGAGAACTATCACTATGCAAAATTTAATAACAATTGACTGAAACATTTTTCATAAAAAAAATCCCCAGTGAGCTGAGGGTGATTTTGGGGGGTTGAGGGGGTTTTCGGGTTTTGTGACCGAAAAGACTTTTGATAAGCGTGTTGAGAACTATAAGTATGCAAAGTTTGAAAAAAATTGACCGTATTACTTAAACTTAGGAAAAAGTAAATATTTCATTAAAATCGGTTCAGTAGTTTTCATGATATGGATGATACGTGTAGGTGTAATGGCCTGGCCTATTGATGCGCGCTACGGGGGTGGTGTCATAGGGAAAACATCTCAAGACCTTGGTCAATTTCAACAAAATCTTTAAAGATTTACAACTAACCTATTGGTACTTATTACAAAAAAAAAACATTTTAATTTTTAGTTAAAACTAAAAATTATGAAATGGTCTTGCTGGTACCAACCTCAAAAAAAAATTGTAGACCCATAATTTGTTTCGTACCTTCTTTTGATTCCTTATCTGTTGGTTAATTTAGGGTATAAATAAAATATATTATTTCATAATTTTGAGTTCATTTTTTTGAAGTCGGTTTTTTCTAAATTACCTTTTTATCAAATATAATATGTATATAAAAGTATCGCCAATGGGTTACCTGAAAATTATGGTCAAGGCTATTATAAATTTTAGTTACAATAATTAGATTTTTTTTAAATACTTTCACACATCTGCTTACTTAAAAAAAATAAATTCCATTTAAAAGTGTAAAGCCTAAAGCATATGGAAACGTGGGGTGGTCTAACTTTTTCTGGTCATATTAGGTTGTCAGGTATGAAAGTAAACATTGTGATTTGCACCCATCTGCTTACCAAATAAATTTTATACTAAAATAAAGATCTTTTTTTTCAAACCTGGTTATGAATTTAAAAAGAAATAAAATTTGGTGAAAGGTATACATACCAATGTATATTAAAACGATACAAGGTGTACCAAAAAATTGTAATAATTTTTTTAGGTTTAATTTTAAAAAATTTACAAAGGTTTTATTTATGAATCGAAAAAAATGTTTGCTGTATTAGTAATGTTTAGAGTTTTTTGTTTATTTCGTATAATTTTGTATAATTTTCCTTCTAATTCGGATCTTAGACTATAACTTTTTCATGTTCGTCCGCGTATATTTTTGCAGGGACCTGCTTTTCATCAACATAAAAAGAGCTTAAGAAAATTTTAACGAATCGGTAACGTTGAAAGGGGTAATAAAATATTTTTTCTTAGCGCTGTCTATATTAAAATTTTAGTCTAAGTAAATTGGAAATAATTTTATTAATTAAAAAAAAAAAATCCGAAGGGCACTATTAAATAATTTTGAAGTCATTAAGGTTTATGTTAGGTAAAAGAAATGCGCTGACACTATTCGTTGAGCAATGGACATCTGTTTAATTGATGAAGAGCTTAAATTTTAATTCGTCCCATTAAAACTAAAAGCTTACATATAAAAGACATAAAAAGGCGATTTAGGAGAAAAATCTAGCCGAACAACATGTCTGATAATAACTTTTATTCAACTTGTTTTCATCCGTCGCCAAAAATAAAAGATAAGCCTATATATAAAACGAGTGTTTTAATAGGACACAATATGTAAATATATTGAATATCGAGTTTCTAAATTACCATAAACAAAACAACATAGTCGGTTTTTGTAACGCATCTACACAATAGCTTTCAAAATATTCGTTTCTCAAATTTACGGATGCAATTTTAAACCTGCAGTTCTCAATTTGGTTTGCATTTTTATGAAAAACGCAAATTAATCTAGCTGGAAAAAACTGGAAAAGTTGTTTTTCTAAAACTTCTCGCACTAATATAAAATAAAGTCTTAAATTAAATTTTGTACATAAAATCCTACCAAAGATATAAATAAATAAAATTGGAAATATTAAAAAAATAATGTGACTTTAAAATTCCTTGACTCCAAAAACCTTAGAAATGACTTTAAAACTTAAAATTTATTTATTCCTAAAGTTATCCTATTTTAATTAAAAAGGAACAAAAGTATTGAAATATCCCATAAAATATCACTCCCTTGAAGTGTCATTGCTTAAAAACAATAGGTCGCCTACTCTTCTCAAGTAAGCCAAATCTGAAATTATTTCATTGCCTTCGGGAGTTAAGATGCCAACACACAGACAGACCAACAGGCGGAAATGGAAAAACCATGTTTTTCGTAGTTTAGGAAACCAAAACCTCATATTTATATATATTTATATATATATATATATATTATATATATATATATATATATATATATATATATATATATATATATATATATATATATATATATACAGGGTAAGTCTGTGAAGTGGGACCCCCATTTATTGGTTTAAATATTCAACTGGAAAAAAATGTTTTATATCAAAATATTTTGATTTTTGCTGCTCTATATTTTGCGAATAACGTTATGTATACAGGGTGTATCAAAAAGCCCGTACAAGGACAAAGTTATTTTTTTTAAATGACTCCCTATATTTTTTGTTTCATTTTTGTTTTCTGCATAAAATTTTAAGAAATAGATATCACATGACGAGTAGAAATAGGTAAAACCTTAAACAAGAAAAAAAACGATTAAAACATTTTTTTAGAGATTAATAAAACTGTCATTTTGACATTTTTATTAATCACTATAGCATATATGGTTATTACGCAACTCTCAAAAAACCGCTAGAACCATAAAAACGTAAAACAACATTAAAAGATGAGCGGATTTTTCCCTTCTAAATTTGAATTTAAATGCGAATATCTCGTAAACACTTAAATATAGGGATATGATATGCTGAATAAAAAATATCTAAAATTTTATGCAGAAAACAAAAATGTAACAAGTCATCTAAAAAAATGAACTTTGTTCTTGTATGGACTTTTTGATACACCCTGTATACATGAGGTTGTTCGCAAAATATAGAGCAGCAAAAACCAAAATATTTTTGTATAAAACATTTTTTCCCAATTTGAATATTTAAAGCAATAAACGGGGGGTCTCACTTCACAGACTTAACCTGTATATATATATATATATATATATATATATATATATATATATATATATATATATATATATATATATATATATATATATATATATATATATATATATATATATATATATATATATATATATATATATTATATATATATTCGTATAAGTCATTCATTATATTATTCATTCGTATAAGTCATTCATTGGGCATTTTATTACTTATAAGTAATAAAATATCTAATGAATGACTTATAAGAATAAACAAATATTTGAAAGTATGTAATAAGGTTACAATAAAGCACCGTCAAGTGGCGCACGAAGAAAGATTTGGCCATATTGATCTATCCGGGGATACCAATAGTAAAAGGGGTTCCTTTTACCGTATTCACCGTCGCTCCGTCTTATATTGACACCCCGACTTTGTTCGTTCGTACCATGCGATGCATTCAAGTTTAAATCATGATTATTTTTATTGAACCCCAGAGTGGATCTTGAGCTGTTCCCTCTCGTATATTTTTAAATAACTCCGGCTTATTAAAGACGTGAGCTTTGTGCAGTATTGACACTGGATTTTGATGAAATATTTCTCACAGGAGTAATAAAATATTTTAATATGTCGAGTAGACCCTAACAGCTTAGAAACTTCTTTAAAGAATAATAAAAATCCAGCCCTCAGATTTATTACACGAAATTTTCAATATCGATATGAAAATTACACAAAAAATTGGGCCTTAATTTTTATGAAGTTTCAGTATTATTTAATATTATTATCTGAGGAAGAAGGCTCAAAATCCAAGTACTAAAGATGTAAAAATAGCCAGAAGTCGGAGGTAGCTAAATCTAGCGAATAGGGTGGATATTGCAACGATTTGTACTTTAATTCACTGATTTTAGTACAATGCCGAGGACCATTTTGATCGAGTTAAATTTTGGACTAAGTACTTCTTAGATGGTACCCGGTACCTACAGGAAGGACCCGGGTACCACCCACCCCTGACGGATTGTCCTGAGTCACTGGGGCAAGGGGCCCCAGCTTCTCAGTCACTTCTTAAACCCCACTCCGCTAAGCCAGATTTTGACGAGTTAAAAAAATGATTTTTTTTTCTTCTGTTAACCAAATTTTTACTTACAAATTTTAATTACAAAAAAGTTACAAATATAATATGAGTTCATTAATTTACCAGTTTGAAGGTAATCCAAGAAAAAAATTTCTTAAGCATCCAGAAAAACTGATTCTAGCATCTTTTTAACGGATTTTTGGACCTTAACTCGCTTTGGAGTCGAAGTACTGCTTATAACTTTAAGTTCCTTAGCCTTTTCTTTTGATTCAGGATCATAGTGGTTGACCCAATCTTATTCATAGTAATAAAACGATGCACAAAATCCTTGTTATTATTTCTAAAATGCTTCAAATATTGCTGGAAAAGTCGCATCCTAATGTGTTTTTCTTGTATTGTTAGCGAATGTGACACCCATTGTGCACCCTAAACATTAGCTAAAATATTGCTTAGACTGCCTGATGAAATCCCCACTGCTTCTACTCAATCTCTTTTAGCAAATCAATGATCTTTCGACACCATATCCTGTATTTTTGCTACGTGGATCGTCTGCAAGACCACGTTTTAATTTATCAACCTAGCTTTGTCTCTTCTAATTAAAGGCGAAGAGTTCTTATACCCATTTTAACAATCGTTGATTAATTTGTTTTGGTACGAGACTTCTCAAAAATAAGAATTTTCTTACTGCACGATATTGAATTTTTTCCATTGGAAAAATTACTGCAACACGTCAACTTTGAACATCAGTAAATTTACGAATGGGTTTAGAGATCTATATCAAGCTTTCCACATGTTCATAAAAAAAAACTACCATTTTTTGAAAACTAAAACAACGAACCTAACAGCGCCATCTCTTACCGAAGGACAAAACTTATTGAATAAGCAACCATTTGGCAGTTCTAAAATAAAACAAAAAAACCTTTGTGGCAGGATTACAATGACGAAATTTACGAACGGTAAGTGTTTTAAACAAGTTTCCCTGAATATTCTGTTTCCAGTTAAAGGGAATCAAACAATTATTGTATTGTTCCGATCCGCATAGCTATACGTATGGAAGTTTATATTTCTGCTCTAATTTTCCCTATAATGGTGAGCTTATTGAAAGGGTGTAAATGAATAGAATAAGCGTATAATCCGGGCGACACGGACGCGAGATATAGAACAAAACGCTTATAAAAGCATTGAGTAAGCAGTTAAGCATCATAATCGGATAATGCATTGAGTATTATACGGATCTGTGCACACTTTCACACCAATTACGTATGTGTCGCTGATTTAATTTATGTCTAATTTACGAAAGTGCATAATTTATGCTGAATTTACATTTGATAATATTATCATCAACTGCAAACAACTCTCGTTCCTTTTGTTTGATATTTATCATGACTCGGTGACATAAAAATCATATCCAAAATTTGAATGCCTATGAACTTGTTTTCATATATACATGAGATCACCACAAATATTGTTCAATTTTACTGGGCAGAATTAATTATAAACTAATTTTTTTTCTTAGAACCAAACGAATGACCCTAGCCACAATTTTGTTTTAACCGTCTTACAGTGGGGTCTCTAAAAGAAGTGTATAACGTCAGTCATTTCAACTGTTTTCATTTAGTAATTGTCAAAATGACAGAAACAGTTTCTTGTCAATGAGAGCCAAACCAAATGATAATTTTTCAAGATACGAAGAATCCACCCTATCAAAAGCCTAAGTGTTTAATTGGTAAAAGAAGTTTAAGGAGGGCCGTATAGCGGTCAAAAATTTGCCCCACGTAAGACGTTCGAAAACTTCCTTCTTTTAATTGCGACTAACAGCTGAAAATGTCGACTTACAATTGAAAATTTCATAATTTAAATATTATTTGCAAGTTATTATGGTCAATTGCAAATTGCAATTGTGAATTCTGATGTGTATTTCTGAATTTTGACTCGCAGATGTAGATTTTTACTTGCAATTATGAATTTTGTAGTTATTATTAAGTTTTTTTTAATTCTCACTTGTAAATGTAATTTTTCTCTGGCAATTGTGGATTTCGACTAGCAATTGTAAATTCCTACTCGCAATTGTAAACATTAATTAGCAATTTTAAATTTCGAAGTATTTGATGTTATGTAAGTTTTATTGTCATTGATATGAAAATTAGTCAAATAAATAAAATATTTTCTTCTAAATTTGCCATAACAAAGTTTTTGCTTAAAAGAAACTATATAATGTCCATTATTAAATTTGTGTTTCTAATATATATATATATATATATATATATATATATATATATATATATATATATATATATATATATATATATATATATATATATATATATATATATATATATATATATATATATATATATATATATATATATATATATATATATATATATATATATATATATATATATATATATATATATATATATATATTATTGGACAATCGATTATTATATATATATATATATATATATATATATATATATATATATATTATTTTGGACAATCGATTTAAAATATAAAGTATATAAAATTAATAATATATATAAATGTTTTATTCCACCTTATTGTGCTTTTTTAATAATACTTTATCTAATGGGGTACTTAAAATAAAGACATTTCTTTACATTATTTTTGTGTTAACCTAAAGAACTTATAAGTGAAATTTAATGGTAATCGGAATAAAAATGTAAAACTATGATATTAGGAGATATGATTCGACAGAGAAACAAACTTTTCGCCGTTTAAATGGCCTGCAAATTATGAAACCTTAGCAAATTATTAGATGGTTGCAATGCTAATTTTTCTTAGTGATGAAACGAATAAATAAGAGCAAGAAGTAAATATTTCGTGTCTCTACAAAATAAAATTGCATGGTAAACGAAAAAAAAAGAAAAGAAAAAAATGGTAAAGTCACATTTTTAAACGAGAAAAGATATGGCCTTAACAGCGGCAACTGACGAGATTAGCACATGTTCGTGTTTTAAAATTGCTCCAATTTTTGTTTCTGATCGGGTTGTTCTCGCTAGCCACTACTTTCAGACGTCCGGTTTTAAGAATTACGCCCGAGGTCATCTAGCTACCTCACACTACTCTCTGCCTGCCGTATGATTATATTCATGCCGTCATCGTACGTCTTTTTGCTTCTCTGGAAATCGCACGCCATGCCGACCGGTGTTTTTAATCATTTTTACTTCTTCTGAGGATTCTTTCAATCCCTGGTTATTCGTGGTATAATTTCTAACGCCGCACAGCAGCGTTTCGAAATACAAATTACATAACCAAAACTTTAATTGACAATGAGGACTCCAGAAATAAAGGGTGGCAAAAATTAAGGTTGCTTTCACCCCTGCAATTCTATTATGTTCCCCACGAAGTTCCAACATTTTTTCCATTAATCACAAATAAATTCTTTACAAAGGTGCTTTAGATCAAAACATTATAGTAAACACACAATTTTTTTCTGTTTTGCACGTACGAATATTTTTTCAAAAATTATTTCCATAATTAGGCCGAAAATTTAAACAAAAATTATATTTTTACTAAAATTTTTGCAATAAAAATACTGAACATGATATAAATTTTAATCAAGGAAATTAAGAAGATGCACAAGAGTCGACGCAGAAGAATTTTCGGAGTCGGTAATGTCCGTTCGGTTTGTCAAATTTGTTTTAGAATTTTAGTTTGCTATCAGAATTTCATCTAAATATGTCAGTTATTAAAAAACATAAAGCTATTTAATAGTAAAAACTCGTAAAACAATTAAGATTTACTGTAAATAAATCATTATATATAAATCGGTGTCCCTAATAGAACTGACATATGTCGATCACCGTTTTTTATTCTTACATGGAGAAGCTAATGTACCCCTTTTATTCCTTTTTGTAGCCAGTTTTGTTTATACTGATTTTTCTTATTATTTAATTTTTTTCATAAATACAAAACTACAACTGTACCAACACCCAAAAGTAACAACTTTCTTTTATTAGATTTATACTTTTTTATGTAACAAGGCCAAAAGCTTTTTTCTATTTTTAAATTTTTTCACTTTTTCAGGTTATGTTATGCTCTTCCATTGACGGTTCTTTGCAAAGTAACCGTTTGTGCGCATAAGTATTTCATAAATTATAGCAGCAGTTTAACTAAAATTTATTATAAGAATTGAACACAAATAAATGCACTATTATCAAAAATCCTGTGAAAACTTTCATCAAAAACAGATAGTTTTCCTTATAAGTTTCACTAGAATTCTGGTATGAGCAAAACAGCTTTCGGCCAAGCAAAAAATTATTTATTTGCCCTTAGATTTTTTGGCCTGCTATTTTTAAATCAAGAACACTGTGCACAAAAAAAGCGCCAGAATGGTTCTTAAGAACTTCGATGTCTTAAAAGAGCTCACTCGATTGCCAGTAATAAAATCCGGACCTTCCTATACCCGAAGATTTATTTAAACGTAAGACCGGAGAGACCCTTCAAAATTAATATAAAACTATCGAATTCAGGATTAAAATTGTGAACGAACGGGGCGATTAATGTATTCATGGAAATTTCAATGCTAATTCCCGTTGGATATTGCTCCTAATGGATATAAAGTCGAACGGCTTTAGAGAGATTCTCGGGAAAGTCGTTTGCTCGGGCGAGCAAATTAGAAAAGTTTTAAAAACCCAATCATTCGCTATCTATGTTTTTCTAATTTCCTATTTTTCGTCAAATGGCCAGCTGAATCACGTGTAAGCCTATCGAAATAGGTGCTCATTTTTTTGCCATTCTGTTTTAATAAATCCTCCTAAAATAAGCGATATGGATAAATCGATTTTAAATAAACGTAGGCGTTTTACAACCCATAGGGCTAAATGGAACATCGAAGTTATACGGTCCACTGGCCCCGATTTCACATTTCCATTAAAAAAATGAAAACATGCCAAAATATATTACGAAGGGTACTGGAAAAGTTTTGTAATTTTAATCATAACAAATGGCAAAGTGCTTATCTAACGACACGCCTTAGTGTAGAGTTTAGCCTTACCCAATACAATACAAAAAGTAATAAAACAAGTATATTTATTTTTTTCCTAATGTGCCGTTAACACAAAAAATATTTACTCCAGGAATAAAGGGGCAGAAAAAGTGAAAGGTAGGCATCTTCACCAGATAGTCAATGAAAGGGTACAAAAGAGTGGCCAATTCTTCTACGTAGAGGCCGTGGAAATATCTACGAAGGTCCCCACAGCTTGTCGGTGACCAAAGGGAGGAAGCTTTTTGCGGAAGTAGGTTCATTGATCAGCTGGACGACTCTTCTATGGATAAAATTAAGAATCCAAGTGTTGTAAAAGAACCCATTCCTTACATAAGCAAACAGTATTTCAAGCAAGGTCTAATTTGGGATATATAGAGAATCCACAGGCTACAAGTTATAAAGGAATAGAGGGAAACTTGATTAAGTAACATAGCTACCAAAGAATCTATATATTATATATATATATATATATATATATATATATATATATATATATATATATATATATATATATATATATATATATATATATATATATATATATATATATATATATATATATATATATATATATATATATATATATATATATATATATATATATATATATATATATATATATATATATATATATATATATATATATATATATATATATATATATATATATATATATATGTCAGTCCACGTGATTCTGAAGTTATGGCTTGAGCTAAAATAATGAAATTTGGCACAGTGGTAGTCTTTAGCAGTGGCTAGAACCTAACGAAGCCCGTGAAGCCCGTTTTTTGAATTTCGTGCCCGTACGGAAGGCGTCTTACGGAGACAGAGGCTACTTAATATTGTCTCTCGCCTGGCGGAGACAGGCTTTTTATCTAGTATTTTATAAAAAGCAACAATTTTTTAAATGAAACATCCTGTATATTAATTCAGAGTTTAATTGCACCAATGATTTTAAAAAAGCCTATACTATACATGTACCCAAATTTCGTTTTCCGGATATCGAGTTTTAAAAAATAATATAGATACGTATGAAAAGGGTTATTTATTTCCTAAAGTAAAATACTTGGTAAAAAATATTACATAAAAACTTGTACTTTTCAAAATGTATTATAGTAACGTGAAATAAGTTATACAGGGTTGGACAAAAATCATGTCAAACAAAGTTTAACGTTTTTAAGTGGATTGGCCTGTATATTCATTGATATTTTAATTCCAACGGTTAATTAAACATAGATGTGAAAAAATGTTAAATAAAATAGTTTAAATGGAGAACCATTTTAAATTTATCTTAACATAGAGGAAATAAGGAAAAATTTTAACTACCTTACAAAACCACAAGTAGGCAGGGTTCGCAGATATATATATCAGCTGATATATATCATGATATTTTCACCTCAATAAATATCGAAAATCTTGATATATATCAAAGATGAAAAATTATTAATTTTGCAAAAGATTTCTTGCGAAGAATGAAACCTATTGCAGTTGCTTTGGATAGAATGCAACGAGACGGTTCTACACTAGGAGTGGCTGCTGAAATATGGAGAAAGTTAGGCAGTTAGGCAAGAATCTTAAGGAACAGCCTGCAAATTTTTTAAAACAGTTTAAAAAGCGAAAGGAAATAGCTTTGACTCCCGCACATTATTTAGCCAACTTATTGGATCATAGATTTCGTGGACTTCATTTAAGTAATGTGGAAACGCAGTTAGCATTTGAATATTTACAAAAGATCAACCCTGAATTTATTCCTATAGTAATGGCTTTAAGCACCGAGTCGAAGCCTATTCCTTCTTATATGTTTGGACATAGCTTTAAAACGACTCCTTCAATGACGTGGTGGAAGTCTATTAGTTTAGTTGAGCCAGAAAAGTACTTTAATTGGTCTGAATTAAAAACTGGTTTCCTAGATATGTGCAGTAAGCATTTGATAGCAGTTTCGGCATCTGCAGGCCTTGAACGTATTTTCTCGACTTTTGGTCTTGTTCACAGCAAACTTAGGAATAAGCTAGGAAATGAAAAAGCTGCCAAGCTTACATTTTTGTTTAGGCACTTTAATCAAAATAGTGCAACCAAATGTGTCAATTTGGACTCATCATTTCATTAGCCTCAGACTCTGAAGAAGATGATGTGCCACTTGCACACTTGCTACATACGATTATTTAATGTAATCCGGGTAGTCTTAGAAAAAAATATGTGTTTTTTTTAAGTTTTGATATTTTTAGTTCTTTCACATAATAAAATATATTCATACGAATTATCGTTTTAGTTCCTTAAGAAAGTACCTTTTTTTTTAATTTTTTGTTATGAGTTTGTTAAGATTTTTATTATTTATTTTTATAAAATAAACTTTAAAACGTTGTAATATTTTTGTTTTTATGTTTTATTACTGTTTTAAAAACATTATTTTAAAAGCAGAACTGTTATTATTTAAAAAGTCCGAAAATATCAAAAACATTGATATATATCAACTTTTTGGATATATATCCGATATATATCGTTAAAATCGGATATTTTAATATTGTCAATAAATATCATGATATTTACGAACCCTGCAAGTAGGGGATTTTCGCCTAGTAGGTACTTGTTTACTTAATCCAATTTCTTCTTGTTATTATACATTTTTAAAAACCCCAAAACTTTTGTATTAACCCCAAAAATTTTATATTCAAATGAATATTTGGGTGGCGTAAGGCGTTTTTCTTTTGATTTGGACTCCTTCCTTTCCCTTGGTGAGATTTGATAAGATGTCGTCAGACGTTTCCTACCCCTTACGTGAGATTTACTTTATAATTTTTAAATAATTAAAGTTATTTTACCCAGGATTAATTTTGTTTTACAAGAGTCTGAGACCTTTTTTTCTTTTTAAAACTCTAAATATTATTTTTTATTTGTCCTCGAAATAAACAACACTAAAAAATAAAAAGAAATATTTTTTATTGTCTCTGAGAACTTACCCTACCCTTCCAAAGTGCTGTGAATCACACTCACATTTGGAAGAATAACCTTGTGGATATCATATTTTGTGAGACTGACAGAAACCGGTTAAATCCTCAGCGTCGCTTCACTTTTGAAAACCTTGTATGTAAGAGTTTAAAACTTTAAATAATTTAACTCGCTCGTGGGTCCGGGGAACCATTAAGTAAGCAAGCAAGCAATAGTGATCTTATAAGGTATTTATCCATTTTCCTCTTTGAGGCTCGAAACACTGTTTTAAGTGTTAGCGTTGTTTTTAGATCTCAACAGCTGCAAAAAAAGTAAAAAATAATGGTTTCATTGCCCTTTAAACTTGTTTAGTTGGATTATTAAATTTATCAACATCACCGCTAATACGGCAAACAATAACAAAAATGCCAAGTAAGGGACAGGTCTGAATAAGAAGTTATGGCATTTCGCGAGAAAGTTGTACATGTAGTGAAACCCTAATTATTAATAATGATAATACATTATGTTCGCTTTCGTTTCACACGAAATGTGCACAAAATCATATAACGTTTATTTTATTATAATATATGTAGTCATAATTATTTATCATTATTTAAATAACATACAGCGATATGATATAAGCTGTACCAATACTTATACCAGGGAAACTTATCCTAAAGGGCTTTAAAGCTTTGAAAAGTAAAATTATTGATTTTACAGGAAATAAAGCTATGCATACAAGTTCCGGCAACAATAAACGCCCGAAGATAACCTCCTTATTTAAAGCTGTTTAAATAATGTAACTTTGATGTTTGTAGAATTTTTAATCATCGAAAAATATACACTACGATTGACAAATATTTAAATTAATAAGCCATATTACGAGGAGCATAACTGATATTTCGAGTCTTAAAATAAAATACATTAATTTGTCTATAAAAAAAACTTTATTGTTTTTCACAGTCATCTGTTCCTTCTCCTAACTAATCTATATACTTTTACATGCGTTCAAACCAACTGTCAAAGCATTTTTTTCCATTTAACTTGAGACACCTTCAAAACATGGTTGTTGAATATATTAACGGTTTCTTCTGCCAATCGTTGTGCACATACTTTATTCCTAAATTTCGGAAACAAAAAGAAAATCATTTGGTGCTAAATTAGGACTGTATTTCACCAAAGACTTCGGGCAAACCCATGGTTGTGTACCATTTAGAATTGGCTGTGTTCTACGGTCTTTTAAAAAAACTATTGCCACATGACCAGTTTTTTTTAAAAAAAGGGCGACTATTTCTTTTCATTGTCCAGTTGCGTTTGGACGTTTGTCCACAAACAATTAAAAACAGGTAAAAATCTCCATAATTACTTGCAGTTTACAATTTTTTCGGGGAGGTTCTTTTGTTCTTTATGGATAGCCTTGCAAACTAGTGTAATGGCTACTTTGTGGGTTTACATTTTTGTCATATATCTTTTCGGTCTTTGCTAAAACTGTCAATTTAAATTCAGGTTGCACGAAATGGTTAGATATTTCCCAATTTATTATAATCTTACAAAATACCTTTATAAATTTTTCAATATTTTGATTGCTACAAATTGCCTTTTCCTTTTTCCCGTTTGTTATTCGAATTTTTATATGTTTGTCGTGCTTCTGTATGTCTTGAATTTAAATTCACAAATAAATATTTTAAAATAACGCGCTGAAATAAATATCTATTTTTTTTTCAAAATTTATGGATGTTTAAGGATGTTTTTACTAACCTCCACTATGTTTTTAAAGTTTTTAATAACTTAATATTATTCCATCATATAACTATATCTTTACATTAGGATCAGGTCTGGCATGCTGTCCTGCCTCACAAACTTTCTTTCTACGGTCTTCCATCTAAGTTTTGTGCTTGGATCACGAGATTGTCCCCCTATTAACTTTCGCTTAATCAATGCTGGGGTACCCAAGAATTCAAAACTGGCACCTATTTTATTGTTCTTCACATTAACGATCGTTCCTCTTTCACAATAATTTTTTTTACGATCGTTTCTAAGCCTAATTTGAAAAATAAGAGCAGGGTAATACAGATATCAAAAACACATTAAATTCATAGCCGCAAAAGCTTTAATGTCCCCCGACCTACAAAATATTTTCCTTTAAAACTTGCACACTTTCTATGTATCACAAATCAGACCCTGAAAATGCCTACTTGAAATACAGTTCCCATATCAGGAAAATGGCGTCTTCCAGGACACTTATCATTCTTGATCCATTTAAAAAAGTCTCGTCAATAATCCAGCTTTCACAAAACGCAATCTTTTTCCCCCCTTTGTATAAATTTCCAGAGCTTCTTCTGAAATGAATTAGCCAAAATAATTCCTCCCCTAGTAATTCTTAACGCGCATCCTCTCACACTTCATCTGTAGAAGCCCAGACCTTCCCACTTTGTCCGCTCCTTTATTTTTAGCGAAAATAATAATATATTCGTTGAATGGTCTCAAACAGCATAAGCTTTTTTTGGAATTCAGTGCAAGTAACCATTTTAATCCAAATCGGTTGGTAATGTTAGTGTTACTGATTTAAAAATCGTGTGAGAAAATAATGACTTTTTGATGTCACTACCTCTGTTCGTTTTAAGTCTACGCTTTTTAAATTCAAAAACCATGGTGGATGTTCTATACAATATATCAAAATATAAGTCTAAAGTTATTAATTTAAAAACTACCTAGATTCTGTATATATTTACACAAAATATTATTGTATAACCAGAAACTGGACGGGACAAGATAAAGACAAGACAGTGGTCTCTGAACCGAGAGACAACTGTCCAGCCATTTTTGTCTAGTCGAGAGACCCATATTCTCTCAATTTCACTTGACAAGGCGAGCAAATGGTTTCTCTCTTCTCATCTCATCCCGTGATAAATAACAACACATCTTAGAAAGGTTTCGTTTTTCCATTTAAGGCACGGAACCCCAAAACCTTCAAATTCCAAATAATTAACATCTGGATTTTCGCACGCTCGTTCAGCTGTTGACGTATACATCTTTATTTTTAATTAAGTATTATTCGAAGGTATTATGTTCCTGAAAATTTAAATAATATTTGTGTAAGGATACAGTTCAGATTGTAGACTTTGTGCTAAGCCAATTTCTGGAAACATTGTTTTCTAAATTCTAAATAAACATTGATTCAAATTTCAAGTAAAATAAATATGGTGTTAAGCTAGGTGTGCAAAAAGGCTTTCTGTTCTTGCAATTTCCGCTGTAACAAAATATTGATATTGTTATTTTAGAAAATTGTGTTGTTTACGTAAATTTAGTAGGTATTACATTTTCATCAAGAAGGATTATTCGTATTTTGCCAAACTATGTTTTTGGTTTATTTAGGATTATTCAGACAATGTTCAACTTTACGATAAATAAATAAGGCAAAAGTAACTTTGTGAAAATTATACTTAATTTTTTTTCTATTATTGTAATTAATTTTTCTGTAAATCTTTTAAGCAAGACATTTATATCGTTTCTTTGAAAGTGTTAGACAATGTTATGGTTTTAATAACACTAAAATATTGGACTTCCATTGTCTTTATTTGTTAATTGATACACAACGTTTCGGTTAGTTATGTATCTCCAACCGTTTTCAAGTGACAACTAAAAAGTTTAGTTGTTAGAGATCGAACGCTGTTAGAACAACACCGATACGTCACGGTTTTATATCAGTTTGCCATATGAGACCGTGACGTATCGGTGTTGTTTTTACAGCGTTCGATCTCTACTTGAAAACGGTTGGAGATACATCACCAACCAAAACGTTGTGTATCAATTAATAATAAAGACAATGGAAGTCCAAGATTTTAGTGTTATTGAAGACACCTACAGTTATACACTCTAGAAGCAATGCTCACATTACAGAAAAACAAAAACACCAGTATCTCTGAAGAAAATAATAATAACATTTTAAAATGCTTAATTTATATTTGGATTCTTTTAATTATTTATTTCTTAATCGATATCAGGGGACCTTTTGCCGCATCGGAACACCGCTTTCTGTTAATTCAGCGAGGTTGGTAGTCCGATAAGTGACTATCGGGCGAAGGTCAAGGCTGTTGTGGGTAATTCGGATTCCATGGTACACGGTAGGTCCCGTCTGACATTAAGACGTTAATCGAGGGTAGTGCAGAGGTAATAGTAATTTGTATAACGTCCATGGTGGCACTACTGCGTGGTAAAATGCAATATCTGCATTTTTCAGTACTTGAACATAGTTATCCTAACTGAAAAAAATGGGTTAAACAAAAACCCGGCATTTGCGGTACTTAGTTCTTCGGCTTTATCTAACTCTACGTTGGCTCTCATCTCATAAAAATAAAGAAATATGTCCGTTTGGTGAAAAAAGATATATTAATTATATACAATATTGAATTAAGTTATTTATGATTTGTTAACATTTTTATTGCATTTGTTTACTAAAAAGAGTAGGCCCGACTTTAAGATTCCCCTTTCTTATGGATTAAAAAGTCACCCTCTTCCTACAAAAATGATGGTTTTTTATTTTCCTTGATCTGTCTGTTTGTATATTTGTATGCTTTTTGACACTTTAGTCCAAAAACTACTCGTAAAAAAAAATTACGTGTCGGTTTTGTTTCTTTCTGGCTCAAAACCGACAAAAAATATAGCTTTCATATATAATATCATTAGCTCAAAACCGACAAAAATGGATAAATTTTTTAAAAATTTGGATTCTACGAATCATTTCTGATATAAAATATAGGCTATGTCCTATACTCTATCTCCAGCTCAAAACCGACAAAAAATACTTTTTCAATACCACTCAAAATTTAAATGCAACACCCTGTATGTTTTTTTAAATTTGGACTTACGGTCATTTCTAATTTAAAATCTGTATAATATCCTATACCTATCTTTGTTAGTTTTTGAGAAAATGGCGATTAAAGATGTCCAAACGACTGCATATTATGCAGTTATAGGAAACAAATAAACGTTAGAAACTGGCTCAAAAACATTTATTTGCTTTCCTATAACTGCACGGTCGTTTGGACATCTTCAATCGGGCTATTTTCTCAAAAAACTAACAAAGATAGGTATAGGATATTATACAGATTTTATATCAGGAATGACCCATAGAAAAACGAAATTTAACAAAATATACAGGGTGTTACATTTACATTTTTGAAGTAACATTATTGGAAAAGTCAATTCTGGCTCAAAACCGACAAAAAATAAGTATAGGACATAATATACACTTTATATCAGAAATGATCCGTAGAATCCAAATTTTTTAAAAAAATATAGAGGGTATTCCATGGCTCAAAACAGCATCCTAAAAATTTGAAAGCTAATGTTTTTATTCAAAAAATAAAAGGCTGGGTAGTGATTTCGTTGTCACCCGGTATATATGACAAATTTTTGAAAGAAAATCTTGATTTAACGAATGATTTTTCAAAAATATCTTTCACAAATATGTTTTTATATTTATTCTTTATAGAGTATTTGTTACCGAGTTTCTTGAAAGACGATATTGCTTAAATTATCTGAAAAATTTGTGCATAAAGCGTATAATCTTATATTTCTGCTGATGCTTATAGCTAAATAATGTTAACAATTGTTTTTAATGCAAATTTAATATTATTAGTAATTACTTTACCTAGAAAATATTCGTTCCGAAAAAGACACCTGTCGCTCTTTAACATGCCTCGGTAATTTTAGATTATATGACATTCTTAGTAAGGAAATTATAATTAAAAACATATTAAAAATGCAGACCTTTTAATTTAATTTTAAATACCAATACAATAAGTAACCACGTTCAAAGCATCAATGAAAATTAAACGTAAAACAAATTTAAACAACCCAACCCATTCGTGATTGACGGCTGAAACAAAAAACAAGTATTCCATTTATTGGCACTGGGAAAGACAAATCCCAAATGAAACACCTTTTATATTTTGCTCTATGTAGTAGCATTAACCGGCGGGTGTGAGTAAGCCACTTTGCACAAAGCGGGGTCTCTATTGATTTTCTAACGACCAAAGCGTGGAGGCATACGTAGAGAGCTCTCAAAAACAGGACCGGTGGACCTACCACTTATTCTAAGAACAGAACAAAAACTCGTCAGGAGTAAGGGTATTGAAAGCCGAACTTAAAAAATGTTTAATAGAGCAAAAATATTATACAAGGACGATGTTAGATTCTGGGAATATCGTATTTATTATGTTGATTGTTTCACGTTTTTATACAGAGACTAAACAAAATTAAGAAAAACTATGTTTTTTAGGATTTTCGCATAACTTTTTTGGCTTGTTTAATATAATTTAAAAAATATTAAAAAACTATCAAGTGCCGAACTCAAAAAATGTTGTTTGGGAAGTAGATAAATTATTACTTAGATTTTGGAAAAATTATATTATAGCTTAAATTTTTGATATTTTTACATAAAACCAAACAACATTAAGAAGCACCATCAATTTTTTATTACTTTTTCTCTTTGTTTAAGAAAATTTAAACAAAATTAAAATAGAAATTAAAGAGAAAAAATATTATATTATAGTACGATTTTTAAACATGGTACCACAAAACCAAACATATTAAAAGGAAAAGTCTATTTTTTTTATAATTTTAACATAACTTTTTCTTTTTGCCACAGGAAATTTAAACCATAATATGAAATATTTTTTAAATTAGAAAAATTATGACACGAACTATATTTAATTCTAGAAAAATTATTATCATACCAAAAACAATGATTTTTTTTTATTTATACAGATAGTTTTTTTTATTATTACAAACAGATCAGTAAAAAAATGCCAAGTCAATAAAGAACTTGGTTTAATATTAGATGCTCAGTGCAGAGGCCGAGATTTTTGGATAGAAACTTGGCCCTTATTTCACATAATTATTTTTGGTATGATCTCTTCCCCTTCTCCTTGTTCTAAATTTAATGAATGGAATAAAAACAATTATGACCTTAGAAACCCAGGTTCAATCAGATTGCAAACTTCTGAAATTGCCCTTAAATATACAATGTTACCGCCCATCCTTTAATACGTTTCAAGTAAAAATGTGCAATTATTTAAATTTTTCCTTTACCCCTGCCCTAAAACCTACTTAGGTACCAAATTTTAAGTTTCTACTCCCCCGAGAAGTACCCCATAATTTTGATGTGTCAATGAGTTAGTCAGTCACTTAGTCAGTAGTTTCAAAATCGAATCTCAAAAAGCACTTGACATAACTGGCTCAATTTTTTTACATGCAGTTAAAATACCTATGTGAATTTACATACCAAATCTTATACCTTTGTGTGAAACGATAACGAAGTTATGATAGGGGGAGGAATACGCTGAAACCTTTTGTGTAATATATACAGATTGATTCATGAGGAAATGTCAATACTTCAGGTGCGTAGTCAGGATCCAAAAATAAACATAAAAGCCTATACACATATGGGTCCGCCAGGCCTTCGTTTTTGAAATACAGGGTGTTAAAATTTTTATTTAATTTTTCTATTTTTTAAATAAAATCCAAGGTAATGTAAATATTGGAGTAAAAATTGGTATTCGGGGGTTTTTTGGTATGACGGATTCGAATCTAATCTTATTACGGCTCTTACTTGTAGGGGGATCCACCTACACGTCTTTTAACTATTTTGAACAATCACAACTTTTTAGTACTGCCCTATATTACATTTTTAAGTAAATTAAATAATTGTTTTGTCATTTTTACGTCAAAAAGGTATACTTGTTAAAAGTTGATATGAGCAACCGTTTCGAGATATTTGGATTTAAAAAATTACGACGCATCTGATTTTATTATAGCAAAATTAAAAAAAAAAACAAAATGTATAATTAAACAATATGTATTTTAATTTAAAATAAAATTATTGGTCTTAAATTATGTTCGGCAAAACATAAGCTAGGTTTTATAACTTTTAAAAATTGCACCATTTACTTCTAAGCACATGTCAGCTCTGTGTGTAAACACCCTGTATCTCGGAAACGAAGGCCTTGCGGACCCATATTTGTATAGACTTTTATGTTTTTTTTTTGGACCCTGACTACGTACCTGAAGTTTTGACATTTCCTCATGAATCACCCTGTATACTGCGTGCGTCAGACTGGAACTTGTCCTAGCGCACTACCGTGTGCGCTTGATTTTTTGATATTAGTTTATTTGTTTAGATAAAACTATAACATCTCTTCTCTCCTGATTTTAGACAATTTATTTAAAAGGATAGTAATTAGACGGGTAAGCGCCGGCGAACACCGGGGCCCTTTCCTTCAAATTCCAAGTTGAAATACAATTTAGAGGCTATACGAGGCTAGGGGTGGATAAGTTAAACATCTACTGACATCCACGTTTTTAGGCTTTATACAAGATATTGTGGGCTGTTCTACAGATGAAAGAAAAAAAAATTTTATTTAATAAGATAATCCTTGTTTGAAGTAAGAAACAACGTTTATAAAGCAACATTATTTTATTATATCTTTTTAGCGGAAAAATATAAAATGTTGTGAAACGCAACCAACAATGTTGTATTGGAAATTCGATGACGAAACCGAATTTCCAACAATGCAATGCCCAGGGGCACTACAGGTACAATTTCGTTATTACCGAATTCTGGAAAATGGTTATTAGAGGAAAAAAGGCTAAAAACTTCAAAAGAAAAAATACAAATATTTTTCAGGGCAGGAAAAGAGAAGGAAATTATAAATTATTACTTAACATTTTATTAAAATAAATTTATTGATGAAAATAAAACGTGAAGATTCTCGCACCTTTGTTTTAAAAAAATATATCTAAAAATATATTTTTAATAGGTACGGAAAAAATATATGCATTTAAATTAATCTTGGGATAAATTTCTAGGTTTTGAATAAAAAAACATATTTTCGATACTTATTTTTTTTTAAATATATTTATTTGTTTAGAAAAGACTAAAGATAGAATTTTCAAAATCCATAATACTAAGAGTTCGCAAACACGCTAATTTTAAATAACTCTCCGAATTTGAGTGGTATAGGATAATCAGGTTACAAAAGACCCCATTTTCTTTCAAGAACGTTGCTAATCGGTTAAACCCAAACGAAACCAATAAGGTGTCAAAGGCCCAAGAAGACCGAAATCAAAGAGGTAATGAGACAACAGAACAACAATATCATCCAGGCACATTTTGGAAATACATTTTAAACAAACGAAAGTCAGAAACAGACCTGGTAATAGATGAAAACATCGAACGGATAGGCGCACTTTTGGAAAAAAATGGCAAATCCACTTATTCAACAAGACAATGTACATCTCATATCACAAGTGTTACGTTAGATTTTTTGCAAGCTTCCGGCGCCGGCATAAATCATCTTTAGTAGCCTCCTCGATCTCCCATAGATCTTGCCTGAGGCTTTATGAAAAAAAGTTTGCGAAGTTTACCGCACCCCTTACAAACAGTAGAAACAAAACAATTTTTAGTGTGATAGATATTTTAGTTATTATAAAGAGTTAAACTTTTTACTTCTGTAGACCAAAGTATTGTAAAATTAAGCTAGAAATTACTTTGCTTCTAATAGGTGTTTAATATATTTTACTATAATTTAATTAAGATACAAAAACTAATATTTTTAAATATAGATAGTATTTATAGTATGTAAAATAGGTATACGGTCCTGGTGCCTGTGTCTCACAATCCGTCTATCTAAGAATACGGATCAAAGCCGTCGCTCGAGGAGTCAGCTCTATATAAAATCTGCGGTGAACCGGTCGGAATTTCCCTAAAACCTCGCGTCGCCCTTCAAAGCTCCGTCTGATTTTCTGTTTTATCAAATTTTTATCGATGAAACTGAAATTGCATTAAATGAAACGCTTTCGAATTTCACGATTACTTTCACTTTTTAAATTAGATTCGAATAACTAAAATAACTCGGAATATTGCTTACAGCGTTCTAAAGCTGAGTACAGCTTTTAAACGTCGTATGGCTGTCACAAGTTTTTTGTACCAATAAAAAAAGCATTGACAACTGACAAAAAAAAGCTTAATATGTTTGTCAATGTAGAATACAACTTAGAACTATAAAAGAAAGATCTTGGTATAGTGTTGCAAGCCTAAATGCATCATAGGAGAGAAAAAGCTACTGTTATAAAAGTAAATACTTGGTCTTTATCAGTAGAGTACATATTCTATTAAAATAAGACCATAGTCGTAATTATTATACCGGGTGATCCAGGAGGGTGACTCATGCTTCTTTTTCTGCACTTTTTAAGATAAAAAAATGAAACTTGGGTGTATCATATAATGTCAAATTTGACGTTTTTTGGCACGTCACGTTTCTTCCGTTTTTACCGGTGATGGCTTCAACGTTCGATTTTTAAATGAGACATCCTGTATATTCTTACATTTTTGGATTCCTACGAACATTTTGCATCTAACGATACTTAAATTATGACAACTTTAAAAAAAACAATGTTTTTTTTTTATCTAGGTGGCCCTAATGGGCCAAAAATTATTTCAATGCCAACTACTTTAACAAAAATAAAAAAAAAACACCTTGTGAATGCTTTACGCTTAATTTGATTGCGTTTTGAAATTTTAAAATAAAAATACTTTCTTTTTTTAAATGATCTGATGTGAGTTCATTCATTAGTAAAAATGCTTAGTTAAAAAAAAATAATTTTTCTTTGAAAAAATATCGGCAAAGTTAGCTTTTATTCAGTTAAACCATTTTTTGCACCTTAAATATGGTACTAATTTTTTTTTGGATCTGTCAAAATTTGACGTATGAGGTACCTTTAGATGCAGCATATTTCCCGGAATCCAAAAATGTAAAAATATACAGAGTGGCTCATTTGAAAGTTGGGACCGTTTTACCGGAAGTCACGTGACTTATCAAAACTAACTGCGTTGTCTAAAAGGTGCTGCAAAATCTGCATTTTTCGGTACATTAAAAACCAAGCCTTCGTAACTTATTATAAAGATAAAGAAAATAAGTCATTTAATTGCCTACACTAGAATAAGCCCAAATAGTCTTATAATAAGGTATCAATCTTTTTACCGCGTCGATCGAAATTCTAATAATATTTTTCCAGGCTATACTAAGCTAAGCATGTCGTTAGTTAAGCGCTTGGTCGTTATATTTTCAATTATATCCACGATCGCTAAGTTTTGCCGTCATAAAAATATAGTAAAGTAATTAGGCTCTAAAACGAATTGTGTAATGACTGGGGTAAAATATGATATCTACAAAAAAAATCCTTTTACAGAATATTACGTTCCGTTACGACTTTTCATTTAGTAACTTCTTTTTCAATATTGGATAGCAATTATGCTGCTGGAATTAATAGCAACAAGTAGCTTGATATATTAGATTATTTACTAAGATTAATCGGTAAATACATCAATAGTTTAAGTACAGGGGTTGAAGCACATAGTAAACGTTGGGGTGATTACCTCTATATTTTCTCCCCTCGCATATATTGAAAATCTCTGCTGTAAGCCCTTTAAGCAGCAGTGCCTGTTTCCCGAAGATATTGAAATTAATAACCAAACAACTTGTGTTGCGTTATAACATTACAACGTAAACATCAAATATTTAAGTGGACTTTGGCTAAGTTCCAATATTTCATTTTTTTGCCTGGTCGGCTTAAAAATGTTCCTTTCTTTTATTTTGAGCAAAAAGAGAAAATCCATACGCATTTCTTTATTCAATTTCAGATCGTTTTAAGTAAATTTCCACTTCAGATTTTTAGACGGGTCTTTTAAAATAAATCGGTTAAATGGTGAATGTCAATTAAATATGCAACATAATAAGTTTATGACCCAGATCTAATATTGGAACTTAGTCTTTTTGGTATTTTGAAAAAATATTTTGTTACTGCACAAGTTCAAAACACATAACCGGAAAGCCATATCTAAGAAAGGTACCAGCCAAAATATTTTTTACCGTTGTTATTTCAAAAATCGAGCTCAAAAACAGGCCATCAGATTTGCTCTATCTCTTGTAGTTTTGCAAAAACCCTGAAAATCCATCGAAAAGGCGCCACCCTGTACACCCTGACTTTTAACACCCTCTTGTAGGATACAGACGAAGAAAAACTATTAAGTCAAAATCAAAAAGTGAACGGGTAAGCATCAACTTTGTTATTGTAATTAAAATACCTGGAATATTTTTATTAAAACTAAGACAATTTTAACGATACAGAGTTTGAAGGTCCATCACCGAATAATTTATTCTACAATAGAATAGACTTAAGCTACATATTGAATAAATTACTAAGTTATATAAACTAAGGTGGTCTAGTTTCTACTCTTTCTACGAAACCCAAAAGTAATAGCTGTCGTTAGACATGAACTTTCCCAATTATTTTTTCTTACACTTCTACATTTAGTTACCGACTCAAAAATGCACAAAGGAAGCAGTGTAAACCACGAACGTTCATAAGTAAAATTAAATAAATTTTATTTACCCTTTAATTTTCTTCTCTCACTCCCTAAAATAATAGTTAATTATTTGACAGGTTTTTGTTATTTATCTCCTATTAATTTCAATGTTATATCTGAGGTACTTTTGTTAAAATTTACTTAAACCAAGGTTAATTAGCGGTTTCAAACCAACGAAGGTTTGTAATTTCAAGCAGTACCTTCGGTTTTTGCAAAACTGGGGGATTTTTTTGAAATTTTTGTTTTTTTCCGTAAAGCAGATTTTTTCTTAAAAAAGTTTGCATCCAGCTGGTCCAACATGTTACAATAATATTCTGAGTTTATTGTGTTAACAGTTAAAGATAATCTACGAAAAAAAAATAATTTTGCATCTCAAAACCTGATGCTTACACCTTCATGATTTCTGGACCTTAACTAGCTTCGAAGCCGAACTGCTGAGTTCACATCACTCCGAAGCCTCTTGTTTTGATTCAGAATGATATTGGTAGATTCAAATCTCATTTATGGTGAGAAAACGACTCACGACTTTTATCCTTTCTAAAACCTGTCAAATGTTGCTCAGAAAGTCGCATTCGAATGTGTTTTTGTTCCATTGTTAGAAAATGCGGCATCCATTGGACGTTCTTTATGTGCATCGTCTTCCAGTCTTTTAAGACTACGTTTCAGTTCAGCAACTCATCTTTTTACTGTTATAATTAAAGTCCTTATACACATCTAATAATCGTTTACAAATTTAATTTTTTTCATGGCAAAAAACATTGTGACACAACACGAATAGCTGTAAATACACCAGTGCACTGACATGACGTATGAAACTTCATACGGGTTCACAAAAAAGTACCACCATTTCTGGAAAAATAAAACGACGAACCCAATTCCTAATAGGACCGTCTCTTAGCGAACGACAAAGCCCATTAAAGTACCAGTTATTACTTATCGATCTACGCTTTGCGATAAATATTCATACCAAAATAAAAATTTTAAAGACTTAATCGTTTACTCTATACACTCTTACCACACTCACTGCAACTTCTACACAATATGTGTAAATGCAAATATAAATCATTAGCATTAATAAGCAGGTTCGTGTTCTTTCATTAGTAATTAAAAAATTATGTTACTAAAGGTCTTATTAAATTTTTTAAAGGTTTGTTTGTTGACAACGTTTAACTGGAAACGAAAAAGTATCGACAGCCGTAAACAATTAATATCGTTAATCACTATAATTAATTAGAAAGCATCTATAACGTAATAATTAGACAGACGTTTAATAATAAAACTATTAAGGTTTACGTTACAATAAAAATGTCTTTCTACTATTAAAAGAGGGGTACCTACATATGTATACAAGGTAGGTAAAGCTTTTAAAAGGAGGATTCTGGCCATATGGTATAAGTTGACAATATACAAAACACATGTATCGACAAAAAATTGTTATTTCTTGAAGCTTCCGGAAAAAAATATTTGTAAATTTTGACTATTTAAATGGGGGTACAATGTAAAACACAAATGTTAGTTTAGATTAGATTGGATTTAAAGTGACTGTGACCTTATTTACCGCAACATTTGCAGATTTATTGCTGATACTCTGTCCCTAGGAAGAGTTCTTAGTGTAAGCCTATCTGCTTATAAGATTTTGGAGGCTTGAAATAGGTATATTTAACTTTTGGTTTGGGATTTACTAAAAAGAGCGCTTAAAACCGCAGCATTGGCACTAGACGTAACTAAAGTTTCTTGTTCTTATCGCCAGGTCCATTCCGCTTAGGTGCTTTTGAAATTTACAGTTTTCTGAGTTTCTGGGTTGTTAAATAAATTTTGTCGTTCGATAAGAAAAACACTAGTTTGTTGTTTAAAATAAATTTTATTATTCAATATAATATCCCTGAACTTCAATTTAAGAGTGAGAATCCGGTCTATCGAAATACACTTCCACGGCTGCTATAACCTCTTCGTTTGATAAAAATCCTTTCCCAGCATCATTTTTTTGGGATGTAATCACAGCCAGTCAAAGAGAGCTAAATCTGGCAAATAAGGTGGATGTTGCAACAATTCTTACTTTACTTTACCGAGAAAGGATGCGTTAACTTGATAAACATTTTTTTTTCTGTAAACCAGGTCTTCTATAACACTTTTTACCTCCAGATGGTAGCAATAATAATTTGAGTTTATTGTTTACCAGTTTGCAGGTAATCCACGAACAAAATTACCTTTAAATCCTAAAAAACTGTCAATTTCTGGATCTTGACTTGCTTTTAAGAGGAAGTACTAGGCTTTCACAACTTCTTAGTCTCTTGTTTTGATTTAGAATCACGTTGGTAGACTCAAATTGTATTCTTAGTTATAAAACGATGCACTTAATCCTTTTTATTATTTTTAAAATGCTTTAAATGTTGCTGAAAAAAAAAACGCATTCGAGTTTGTTTTTGTTTCATAGTTGAAAAATGAGGCAACACATTACTCATATCTTCCAAAAACATATCCTGTACCTATTGTTGCTATTATTTCTGGTATTGCTTAACTCCCTGGCCTTCGCGTCGTTTATCTTCAAGACTTGTTGACCACGTTCAGCAACCCATTTTCCTACTGTACTAATTGAAGACAAAGAGTCCTTTATATACTTTTCCTTTAATAATATGGTTTTGGTGCTTCAAAAAATAATCACTGCACGATATTATTTTTTTCATTGTAAAAAAAATACGAAAAAAATACTGTAACTTATTAACTTTTTCACAAAACAAATAGCAAACACCTGTAAATATACGAATGTGTTGATAGATCTACATTAAACTTCGCACGTGTTCATGAAAAAAGTACCACCATTTTTAGAAAAATTAAAGAGCAAACCTAATAGCGTTATCTATAATCAAACGACAAAGCTTATTGAACAACCGGTTATCGTCTCACAACTATCTTTTTAGTTTTAATATTTTGATGTTTTCATTTCTTGTTAACTGTCAAAAAATAAAGACAAAAACTAAATAGACAAACAAGTATTTATATATTTGCCTAAAATACAGTTTTTATGTTTTGTCTTGTCATTTATTTTATGGTCTAATTATTTTTACTAAGTTTTTTTTTTTAATAAATGGCTGCTTGACTAGGAATTGTTGGCATTTACTAATTTCATACGTGTAAACTCAATTTACTTAATTGATGAGTTTTACTGTAACAGACAAAACACAGTAACGTATGGGCAAAATATAATTCTCCACTACGTTTTAGTTGAATATACAATAGTTGAAAAAAAAAAGTTGATAGACGTTCTATATTTTTATTAAGCAATTTTTCAGAGCAATTATTTCTGAACCAATAAAAGACCATTATGTGGTAAATGTTGTGAACCTACTGCAATTTTTGTCCGAAAAAAATATTATAACTTCACAGTCAGCGTATAACCTTACCCTTTTAGATCTTAACTGACTATACCACTGCAGTATCTTCTGCAAACATGGGATAAACTAACATAGTGGTAGCTTCAAGCCTAAATTGCATAAATTTCAGCAAAATTCACACATTCCAATTATGACCCATTTGGAATATTCCGGATGTACTACATCGACACCATCGACAAATGTCGCGTGGAATTTAATTCAAGCATAGGAATTTGATCACGTCTTTGCGCTAAGGAACAGCAGTTTTTATTGATGTATTTATTGTGACTAAATATGTTGTATCAGGGGGGCAAAAGGGAGAAAATAATTTTACACATTTTGTTTTCAAGCATACGAAAAAATGTTTAAACCTAAACCAAGTATTTCTTTCTTTTCTAGAAGTAAAAACATTGTAAATATTTCAAGTAAATAGAACTCATTCTATTGCTCCTTCGATGACCTGACAAACTGGTTTATTGGCCATAAAACTCTGTATTTCTTATTTTGACATAAATAACCGAAACTAAAAATAATTGCACCACATTTACAAAATATCTGTTCTTTTAACCTATATGTTTCTAAAATGTGGAATTTCATTTTTCTCAAGCTTTAAAAAAGTTCTCCAGTGCCAGATTAAAAAAAAATTTATAGCTCTCGTTTTTTGTTTATAACAAAATTCATTGTTGAAGTAACACATTTAGGCGTTTGGCTTTATTCTGAAAACAAAATAATCCTAATCAGACTTTGATGGAGCGAGGAATCAGTCGTTTGAAATATCCCATCGGCGGATACCTTCGGTTTTATTTTTTTTTTACAGATTAGAAAACTTTTACTTTTGTGTCCCACAGGAGCTAGAAACAACTTGTCTTAATTTTTTTTACTACAATATTAAATTTGGTTAAATATTTTTAAAGCGTGGAAAATCTACAATGGATTACGTGTCATTATTCTTTAAATGCAATGCCTTTGTTTAAAAATAAGTAACAAAAACATTGAGATAAGGATTTTAATTTGAACAAACACACTCGTCTGTGTGAAAGTCCTCTGTGTGCCGCGATTGACGCCGTAAGCCAGTGAAATTAATTAAAGGCTATTCTCTGACAAAACATTTAAATTCTCTCCATTGTTTAAAGAACTCCCGTTCGAGTTACTCGATTGCTGTCTACAATAATAATATTTTGCTGCATAATGAAAATATCTAATGTAGCGTCAGCGATAGGAGCTTTGTTACTAACAAAAATCGTGTTTTTTTTTTGGCTCTAGAGATAATCGAATTATTTACAATAATCTATACATTACCGGCAGAAAGATTAATTTTTTTTTAACTCTTTATAATTTTATTTTGTAAAACGTATTGGAAACACGGAAGAAACTATTTATATCTCATTCTAAAAACTCTTAAGCCAAACGATGGAGTCCTTCTTCTGGGGCTAAGCGCTGTGAACGAAGATTCCTATACCTGTTTCTTTTAAATGGTTGCGCGCTCAGCAGGAAGGAGCAGTACTGACAGAAAGCGGTTATGCGTGAAACCAGTAGCAGCTTCCTGGTCGGACCTCCATTTTTGTGCCTGCACCGATAAGAAAATCTTTTAAAAATATTAATGCGGAATTTCCGGGGGCTTCGAGCCCAACAATCCAGAAATTCCACTTCCGGAAAGCTGTATTAAAGGTGGCGGAACACTAGAATAGGCCAAAGGGGTCGTTTTAACCCCAAACAAGTCAAGAAAGAAAATTTTGTAAAACGTATTGGAAACACGGAAGAAACTATTTATATAATAAACCTTTTTTCCTCCGGAAAAAATATACTATTTTTTTATAAAACATATCAGACCCAAACGAATCCAAAAAATATAATAATTACATAAAACATCGCGTTAAAAAAACTGCCAAAGCAGAAAAAAATGACAATTAAAATATTCTACTTTTTCCAATCTCTAATCTTAAAAATATTAACCACGATTTTTAAAAATACCAACGATTTCCCAAAATAATTGTGGAACAAATAAGAAAATATTTGTTTTTGATTTATATATATATATATATATATATATATATATATATATATATATATATATATATATATATATATATATATATATATATATATATATATATATATATATATATATATATATATATATATATATATATATATATATATATATATATATATATATATATATATATATATATATATATATATATATTATTTATATATATAGGTATATTCTTTTTGATCTTAGTTTCCCAAAACTTAAAGCCTAAGTACTAACATAGAAAAATAAAACAAATAAGTCCATGTTAAAATGTACTATCACTAAGTAACGGACAACTCAATCCAGTACGTAAGTACTAACTTATGGTGAGTGTCTTAAATGATGTAAGAAGCCAGATTATACGAGACTTAAATATTTGGAGTTTGGGTTTCACAATTCAGATATTTTTGGGATAATGAAGCGAAAAAGGTAGAAAGTTCGGGGCTTGTTCAGACGGCCTGTTGAGGAAGTGTGGCACCCCGTATAATATTTGACTGAGAAACTGAGAAGTTACAAATGAAAAAGTTTCCCATTTATTGCACACCTCATAAACCACCGTACATAGGGTGCACCAGCCCATAAAAAATACCCAGGCCACATACTTTTTAGTAGGTTCTATGAGCCCTCCTAGATCCGCTTCTGATAAAAGTTCGTTATATATTGTATTTGACACAAGAGACAACGAACTCATATTTTATGTGCTTTATATTGGGTTTTAAAATCCTCAACTGCACTCAAACGTTATGTTGACAGTTCGAAGAAGGAATTATACAATGTGGTCATAAAGAAAGACATATTTTACATGACACTTAAACATGAAATAGCCCATCTTCTCGCAAGAATGCGTTAATAACAAACGTAGGTTAAAGCAAGGGTTAAAGTAATTGACAGAGGTGTTATATGAATTGAAAAAAATATTTACAATAAGAATTCGAGTAAATAATATTTATTTAAAAATCTATAAATAGATTTTTATTCTTATGGTATATATCTGTCTTATTTAGTTAAACTGCTACATTGCTAGTTTATTTAGAATAATTTAAGCAAAACCGCAACCACAAAATGTCCGTTTAGGGAGTAACTAGGTAACTATTTTATACACTTTTTTGTAATAATTTAATAAAATTTAATTGATTTTTAAATGTAAACCTCTCCGAAAATATTGGAAAATAGACTTAAAAAAATGAAACAAAATCAACAAAAGTAGTAGTTTTTTTGCCTCTAAAAGGGGTCTTTGAACAAATCCACTACTCAATGTCCTACACAAAGATTAACTTACTCTCACAGTATAGCAGCTGAAAAGCGCTTATTGCAATTTTAAGAAAAAAACAAACATAATATTATGTTTTTGAGATATCTGTATAATACAATAGGCGTTTTTCATGATTTTTATTAGCTTATTGCAAAGCCACATGAAAATAAAGGCCAAAAATATTTTTTCCCGATTTTTTCGGCCTCTGGAAACGCCTTAAAAATTAATTTTAAGTTTGAATTTTGTAGGCCCGTGACGTCACGGCCCTAAATTTTCTATTGGTGGAATTTCTGCTTTGTTGTCAGCTTTTTGTTATTCGATACGCCTGTCATCAAATATCGATATGCGCAACATCTACAAAGTTGGCGTTTCCTGTCAATTGTCATATTGTCAACCTGTATAACCTGTAACCTCTAATATTTGTTAATAATTTCTAATTTGTAAATAGTGTGTGTTCTTTCCAAATATTCCAATTTATTACTATAGTTATTATTATCGCCAAACTTTCCTTGATATGAACCCTTTTTACGAGTAAATTTCCGTTATTTTATTCAAAATGAAAAAAAGTGTATTGTTATTATTTGCGAAACCAGAAGCCGGCCGAGTTTAGGATCTTCAAAAATATTCTTTTCTCTTCCAAAACAAGACGATAGGAGAAAAGCCTGGTGTGCTGCTGTAGGTATTGAGAAAATGCCCAAAGGACATGCCTATTATTGGTGTGAAAACCATTTTGATGTAAGTTTTTATGTTTTATTCCAATTGAAACTATTTAGGTAGTCTGGCTGTGTTTTAGTGTAAAGTCTAAAAAGCATTTCGCATTTTAGCATTTCGTTAAAATCGATGCGATTGTCGATATCGATAGTTCCTAAACAGACTTGGCATCCATGTTGAATTTGATTGGTTAGGGAAGTGGCGGGCTATTTAAATTACAATGATAGTTAAACCTTAAATAAAAAAGTAAGGGGTTTGTATTTTTCCGTGCTATTTAGCAGGTTTTGCTTAATCGTGTTTCTACTTTTAATTTTTACACACAACATTATCAATATCAATTGAGTGAAAATACCCTATTAAATGGTTTATTTTATACTATTTTGTCTGTCTCTCCACTTGTAGACCGACAGTAATATTCTAATATGTTTTAGTCTGTTGGTAATGTTTTTTAAACCTTTTTTACTTTAAACAAAAACATTTATCATGTTCGTTACTTGAACTTTTTAAGATTGGCCGGAAAAAGTCAAGGGAAAGTGTGAAACAAACACATCCCAATCATTTGACACCGCATCGGTGTACCATATTTTATTACTAGTATCTATTTTATCGGTTTTAAGTATATAATGAGGTATGTACCTAAGATTATAACTTAGTGATTCGCTAGCATCAACAATTTAAATTTTAAAAAGAGTATATCATAAAACTACAGGTAAAATTTTTTTACTTTAATGTGAGCCAACGGTCATAATAAAAGCAAAAATACATTTCTTGTAAAAAGTAAGGGAAAAAACAAACAATACAAATTTTTAGGCGTCACTTGTTTTTTTCTAATAAATGGAACAAATTTTAAAAAGTGGGTATCATAAAAAGTAAGGTTGTAAAAGAAAAAATGCCTTTGAGATAATATACGTCATAAGGCGTAATATAATTATAGATTAATTTCTTTTGGTGGAAAGGGGGCTGTAGGGGATCAGAGAACTTCAAATTTAAGTGTCGTTAAAGATATTACAAAAACCATACCCGATAGAAAAAAGTATATGTATTGATGTGTGTAGAAGTATTAGAAAATAGAAAAACACAATTTGCCTTAAAAGTAAACATTTTTTTTAACTAGTGGTATTATTAAAATGGGGATCTTTAAATAAAATTATGCTTGCGCTTTAATGGAAATACCTTCTACGTATAAGTTATGTTGAAAATTTATGTAACCGAGTTTCGTGCAAATAGCTTGTTAAAATTTATGCTACATAGTCTCATCTCAACAAATGAACTGTCATTCAATTTTAGTATGCAACCACGTTTAAGCGATATTAAAAGTTTTTTCATATAAACAGCATGTATACGTATAATTCCATAAAATTAGTTTTTTCGTCTTTTAAATGTAACCCTTTTATATACCGATCCATCAAACTGTCTACCCCGAGTCTTTTTGCCAGAATAAAATGTTACCATGGTAAAATATTAATTAAAAAAAGAAGATACCCGTATATAAAAATATCTCATTTAATATATAGATAAAAGTTTTACATTAATTTAGTTGCTCGTGTTTTGTTTAAAGATTATAATTAAATAAAGTATCGAATTTTAACAGTTTTTAGACTGCTGTTATTTAATTTATTATTAATATTTTAGGTAATTTTGAAATAAAAATTATATTCTTTAATTGAATATTAATTTTACTATTTTTTGTTCTATCTTTTTTCCTTGATGTACAAAAAAGAATATCCTGCAATGGTTGGGGCAAGTCAACAGTGTATTTTAAATCTTTAAAAATACACGAATTATTTTTTCTTGGATTTGCGTTGTCTTAAAATATTTTAAACACAACATTTTAACTGGTAAGTATCTCCAACCCTCCCCAGGTGAATACTGAATAGGTTACATGTCTACAAGGATAGTTATGCAAAAATCGGGTCTAACTTCTTCATGCTGAAGATACTTGCCAGTTAATACGTTGTGTTTTAAAAGCCTAAGGTATCATTGTATCAGAAAACATCTTTTTAAAGAAAAGTATGATTTTAACTTACCTAAAGCTTTTGCCGTCGCCTCCGATATAACAACGAACGAAAAGAGCAAAAGTAATAAACCAGGCCTAAGTTTTCCATGCCAGGCCATGACACTGTCACCCTGAAAAAATAGATCACATTAAAAAAGACACCAAAGTTTAATTGCCACAGACCAACATTTCATTGGCTAATGCAAAAGTGATTTATTTAAGCAACACAAGCATTTTTGTTACTTCTTGCTATTTTTAGGCTAAGTTCACTATTATGTATACTTAATATTATTTTTTGTAAGTTACATTGTACTTTCATAAAACTAACGACCATTATTTATTAAATAAATAATGTACCTAACCCAGTTTGTTACATGAAATATGTTTTAAACGGTTTTTGTAAAGCCGTAAGAAAGTTCCACAAGAAAAAGTGGGTAATTAACTTGTTTTTTTTAATAATAAATTTATTATTTTCCTTACTTTTAAAACTTCCCAAAGATAAATAAACCGATCGCACGATTGCTCTATGCAGGTAGTTCGAGTAAAAGTTTATTATAACCAAGATAGAACTAGAAATTTATGAAAAAATTTTGACTTAACAATAAAACGGTATAAGAGATAATTACATTCCAACAAAGTTACCTAAATTGTGTTTTTCCAGGGTGTTCATTCTTCATTATTAGTTTTGTTTGTGTTTAACTTATTGTTTTTTGTCTATTTAGCTTTGCTTGTGTCAAAAACCATCAAAATGACGCTATTTTTTAGCTGTAGGAAACATCGAAACCAAACACTAATGTTCATTATCGATCATTCAAAATTATTATCATTAACTGAATAACATTGATGAACATCGCACATTGTCACGTTTAGGTTAATACATAAGGAGGTGTTGCTTATGGCTAATATGTTTATTTATTTGTGAATACGTCACAATATAAATTTTAGTAACCAATAAAAATATTTCTTGGTAAATAAAGCAATATGCATTAAAAAGTCCGTTTGTTAAAAAATTAACGTGCTTAGATTTATTAAAATTTCATTACATCGTACCGATTTTAAATTCTTAGGTGTGTATAATTTACTTATTTTATTTATTAAATTATTCATAAGACATCGTTCCCAAAATAGGCACTTTGATTTTCCAGTGGCTCATATTGATTTCGTTCTTTTTACTTACTAAGTTTATCAAAATCTAGTTGAACTCTTGATAAAATATCTTATTTATTACATTAAAAACATACCAAAATCTTATTAAATTATTTATCAATTTATACGAAAGTACGTGCGTGACAAATATTCGAACGAAATATTTTTGTTATTTTCTGAAGAACACTATTTTCTGCATTTACACCAAATTGCAAGCCTCAGCGATAGTGCTACTTTTAGTGTTCCATAAGCAATTTACACAAATTTCTTTGCGTGTCTAAATAATATTAATCAAATTTATAAAATGGTGTTATTTTCCTGGTTTTTATTAGGGCTCCTCTACTTTTATATAGTTCTAGAGCTCGGTTTTGCGTTTTTTGATATAAATTCTTTTTTTATTACTGGCAGAATTTTTCTCTGAAATTGGAACATTTCTATGTTTTGCGTGATAATGAAAAATACTCCAAATTCTTGAAAATCGTTTTAGGAAAACTTATATGTGTTATTTAAAAGATATTGGAAAAAGTCTTGTTGATTCCACGTACTATTTACGACAACTTCTCTTCAAAACTGCTTGACATCCGACCTATAAGATCTTCCTTGTTCTCTGTTTTCCACATACTGTTTTCAAAAACACCGTGACATATCGGAATTTAAATTGTAACACAAGGTCGACAGTCAAATTTTATAAAAATATGTATTTTTTTATCGGGGTTAGTTGTGTCACCTTACAAAAAGTTTTATTTTAACTATGGTGTGAGACATCAGACATCTACTTTTAATAATTTTAAATATATATTTTTTTAATTTTTGATGAGTTTGCTTAAAAGCTTAAATTTTGCATGAAATATCCGTTTTCTCTAATCTTGTAGAATTTTAGACCCAAAATTTTGACAATATCAGGGTAAGTAGGTATTCAGCCAAAAATAGCAGGAAAACTGTCTCTTTTTTCATCCAATATTGGTATAAGTTCTTGTTTTGTTATTTGTATTAATTAATATAACTACCCTTTTATGGTCGTTATTTAAGTATTTTTAAATTTTGACCATAATGAGCTGTGCAAAATTTTTTTGTTATAACATAATATCCCATATTATGTATATATCGCAGGGTTATTGTAAAATCCATCAAATTATAATACGCCCAGGCTTTTTCAATACGACTAGGCGTATTGCAATACTACCCGTCATTTAAAATATCACAATATGACTGATGATTTTAGGCGTATTGTAATATGCTGCCGACTAGATGAAATCCGTCGTATTATAATACGACTGACGGCATGCAAGGCGAATTGCGATCGTTGTATTGATTAGCTCTTTGATTTTTGAGTATTATTTTTGGTTTTCGAGGAATGAAATTTCTGACTGCCAATCTAATGAAATAATAAATATTCCAAAAGGAAACAATTTTCTCAAGACAGGCTCTGAGATAACTTTCAAAATTCGATGGACAGGAATTTAAAAAGTGGTCTTGTAAGCCAAACAAGGCACAGTGTTATAGCAATAAATGTTTATGTTTTACAGCTCATATAAAATGTACTAGCAAATGTCATAAAAGCGGACAATGCTGTAATAAATAATAAGTCTAAAATTATTTGTATTTTTATTAGTTTAAACTCCTGAAATTACTAAAAAGTGATGCAAGTGCTTTTTTTAAACTTTTTTAAAATAAAGTTACGATGTTTAAATTAAATTAAAATAATTAAATTACTCACATACTGCGAGATACTGCGACCACCCTTTCTTGTTTAATTACTTTTTGTTTAATTAAGGCAAAAAAGAAAAAGTTTTATTCTATTGTAATATTTGTACTATATTCAATTCGTCTGACCTGTCGTCAGTCGTATTATACGACTGACGACGGATTTCATCTAGTCAGATTCCAAAAGAATCGCGTGTAGCTTGATTTTAACAATAAGGCTACAAAGCAGCCGGCTTATTACAATACGCCTAAAATTATCAGTCATATTGTAATATTTTTAATGAGTTGGGTAGTATTGCAATACGCCTATTCGTATTGAAAAAGCCTAGACGTATTGAAGTGTGACAGATTTTCCAATAAGCCTGCGACATGTATATGTATATAACATAGGGTGTTAGAAAAAAATACGTGTACAAAATTTTACAGTAGTGTCCTGACCTTAAAATAGGTCGATTTAACTAAACTTGTCTATATCTAAGACGTTCGTTCGTTGAGCGCAAACACTTTAAGAAATATCGTTTTTTCCTAAATTTTATGATAACGTATTAACTAATCTAATTATTTATTAAAAAGTCCTTATTGGTTATACACCAAAAGAAACTTTATACAAGGGGACCGCTTCGGTCCTGGTCCCGGGGTATAGAGTCTGAGCCCGCTCAATTCTTTTGACCCCTCTAAACTAGCAAATCGCCTGAAACAGAAAAAGAAAAACCCCCCAAACACCCAAAAACTCTAAATACTTATCTACGTTTGGGTGGTAAATCTGAGACCATTTTCAAGTCAAAAATAAAGTATAAAAGCTTGACTGAAAATTAAAGAAGAATTAAAATAAAAATTGTTTAAATTTTGATAAAAGTTATAGATATTCTGAGATCTTTTTTATAATTTTTGACGTAATGTCATACGTGACATTAATCTATTGTAACTAGTATATTTATTATATTGATAACCACATAATAAACTGAAATGCTTCTAGTATTTTAGCAAGTCAAACTTGTCAAAAAAAACATAAATTACAAGAGCATATTATTTATTCTATACTAATATTATAAAGAGGAAAGATTTGATTGTTTGTTTGTTTGCATTGAATAAGCTTCGAAACTACTTACTGGACCGATTTAAAAAATATTCTTTTACCATTAGAATCCTACATTATCCCTGATGAACATAGGCGATAGAATATTTTTAAAAATGTTAGGGATCCGTATAAAAAATTTGGTAATGGTTGCGGGAGGGGAGTCAATCCGTGCGAAGCCGGGGCGGGCCGCTAGTATTAAATAAAGATAATTGTGTAGCATAAATGTTAGTTAATTTAAATAATACATGGTTACCTTTGCTTGATGCTGAAGTCATTTAAAATAGAAAGCCTTAAATCAATTAACACACCACCCTTTTAAATTTTTTAAAATAATAAATATACCAGATACAATATATTAACATTATGTATGACATTACGTCAAAAATTCAAAAACGAACTCAGAATATCTATAATTTTTATCGAAATGTTTTCATTTTAATAATTATGTAATTTTCAGTGACGTTTTAATACTTTATTTTTATCTTGAAAACGGTGGCATACTTGCTATCGAAACGTAGATAAATAATTGGATTTTTTTGAAGTTTTTCTTTTTTCAGGCGATCTGCTGGCTCAAAGGAGTCAATAGGACTAAACAGGCATTAAAAAAGATTTTAAATACATCCAGTCACATAATAAAAATATTTGGGTTAACATAATGTTGACCTTAAAACCAAATCAGAATAAACGTTTAGTGAAAACGTGACGTTTATAAACATTCGCTTTTTTATAGCCAATCCCTTTGTAGTGTCTGACTGTATAGTCTGTCTCAAAGTATATCGTTATGGCTTTTGCCGGACCATACCCCAAACCTTTAACGATTTTATTACCTATTGTTATTGGGTAAACCCATTTGTTCATAAGGGCAGGGGTGGGCCAGGTATTTCTTGAGTATTAACCATTAGGCATATAAATATTTTGGCTAATATTTTAGTGGCAGTGTTAAATAACCGTTTTTACTGTGCGTTTCGAAAAAGTTGTTTTACGAGAATATAACTAGGTCGCGTCAAAATCATTTGTCATTAGATGCAAAACAGTTTGTAAAAAATGTGTATGAAACTTTAATCAGTAAAGATCTAATTAATCAAAAAGCTTTAAAAGAAACCTGTCTACTTACAAAAACTCCAATATCATCGATAAGGGATATTATTATTAGTGAAGAATTGAACAAAAGAAAAACACGTAGTGGTTTTCAATCTCACCGTATAGACAATAGTGATCAGGACCTAATAAGAAGGAAAATATATTGTCTTTATGAAAGCGGAGTTATTCCTACCTTGGATAAACTGAAAAAGAAGCTAGACGAAGACGAAACCAATATAAATATTAGCCGTGCCACCCTCCATAGAGTTGTTTGTAAAATGGGATTTAAATACCGCAAAATAGACAAAAGACAAGTAATAATGGAATCGCACAGATTACGCACTTGGAGATTTAATTACCTTCAAGAAATTAAAAGATATAGGTTAGAAAACAGATCCATAATTTACCTTTATGAAACATGGTTCGATACACACGACACAGTATCCCAAGGATGGGTTGATTTCAGTCAAAACTGTCAGACGAAAGCACCTTCAAATATAGGAAAACGCATTACCATAATACACGCTGGTTCAGTAGACGGATTTGTCCCAAACTGCTTGCTGTTGTCTGCAAAGAATATTAGGGATTCTAGCTTGGATTATCATGAGGATACAAGTGCAAAACTTTTTGAAAACTGGTTTCAAAATTATCTTTTAAAAAATATTCCAAACAACAGTGTTATTGTCATGGATAACGCAAGCTACCACAGCCGTCTGCTACACAAAGCACCAGCTTCATCAAGTTCAAAAACTGAAATCCAGGAATATTTGTTAGAAAATGATATTTATTTTAAATTCAGTTACAAAAAAACGCATCTTTTGGAAGTCCTAAATTCATATGCAATTAAAAAACAATATGTATGTGATAATTTGGCTGAACAGGCTGGGCATACTGTCTTACGGCTTCCTCCGTATCACTGTATGTTTAACCCCATAGAGCATTTGTGGAACCAAGTAAAATCAAAGATCAGAGCAGAAAATGTTACACCTACTTTAAGTCCCAGTGTTCTAAATTTGATAAAAAATATAATTACTCACATACCAGTTGAGAGCTGGAAAAATTCACTACATCACATTATAAAAATTGAGGACTCTTACATTTCTATACAAAACAACATAAATCCTATTGTAATTAATCTCAATGATGACTCTGATAGTGAACCAGAATTAGATTTAGATATTTAGATTAAAAATGTAATTATGTATAGATAATGCAGTTATAAATTTATTAAAACTTTGCACATATTTAATTTCTTAATGTAATTTTAAGATTATACTTACCTAAATTAACAATAAATTATAAATCTTTATATTATTAAAGTCCGTCCTTAATGTTCTGTCCTTTAATACCTACCGATCCGCAGTTTTATTGCTGTCGGCAGGTATAATCCATAAATGAAGGCAAGAGCTAACACGGTATACTTTGAGACAGACTATACACCAAAAATCATTGAAACCAACTAGCATGTTCTTACTAAAATTTGAACAAAACCAATATTTTCTAAAATTTGTGATGCTATCCACCAGCTTCGAATATAGCTAAATTATCCTGAAATTTTGTACACGTATTTACCGAACACCCTTTATAACTCGACGAACACCCTGTTCGCAGATATTTCAAAAATAATAATAATTTTAAAAAGATACCTATATAGGTATAGAATAACGTATTATTTTATTTTGTTGAAGGCCGACAAACTACCTGTCTATAGGTTAGCTCGACCTAGAAGAATCGTACCTGCATAGATCTAAGAACTGTTTACCTGGGATTGAACATATGTTTAGGTTTGGCTTGTATTTTCTTTTTCCCTTTAAACGCCGGTATTATACACTCTGTTTGAATTTAAAATTAAAGTTATACGCAAAAACTGACCCATATCGGTGTTCATTCCTATTTGATAAAATTATTGTAATCAATTAAATGTTCGTATTTTTGACCATTTTATTAAGCTGTCCTATAAAAGCGCAAATAAATCCTAAACAACCCTGTTTCTAATTTTTTATTTTAATTTTTCTTAATGGTTCATAGACTATTAGCCAATACAGTTTATTTTAAATAGAATTTGTAGAAAATTTTCTAAAAGTGGTGCCTTTAAAATATTTTACACCATTATTTATTTTAAAATGTATTTGAAGTCACTAACAGTTGTACTCACGAAGCATCGTTTTTTGTGCAGCTTTTCCAGTTTATTTACAATAATTCAAAATAAAACCAGTGAGCAACGTCCCTTCTAAAGCTAACTGCTAAAGTGTTTGTGGTTACCTTAAAAATCAATAGATAACAATGATTTCTTTCCTTTGGTAAAATTTTAAATTAAAAAAAATACGCTAAAAGAAATAACTTTTGAAAGACGCGTTTAATAAAAGCACTTTGATTCTAACACCCTTCTCACATCTTTATAAGCAATAAAACAAAAATTTTGAAGTAAATATTTTCGGAAACATTAAAATTGTTATCGTTCAAAGTGCAACATAACGTCCCATTTAAAATTCTTACGTTACGTCACTTTCGAGACAAAAACCTTAGTGACAGATGAACAGACGGACGAAAGAAAGATCTTATAAAATTTTATCTTATAAGATTCAGAATTCTAATAAATAGCGACATCATAAAAAAAGTATGAATTCCACCTACACATAAATTAAAATGAACAATTTTAAATATTAAAAAATCACTTTTGTAATTGTTAAAGTTTTTTTTGTTTATTTGGGATAATTTATGCAATATGACATTTAACCAAAAACCAGTTAGTTTTGCCCCGGAAAGGGGGATAACAACAAAAGTATTTTTTAGAATATTACACCTGGAAAATTATGTTACCCCGAACGGTTACCCAGTCATATTTTAATCAAAATTTATAAACCAAGAATCAGAAATAACATTAAAAATATAATTTCTACCCCATGAGTTTCACAATTATTCTCTGCCTATTAATTAAATATGATATTATCTAAATTACCTTAAATAAACTAAAAATATAAAAAAAGCAAAAAGCAAGTCTACGCTTTTAAACATATTCTATTAGGAAAAGAATATTAATTTCGTTAAGCATTGAAATCAGTTTCAATCGACAATGCGTCTCCAGTAGCCGGTTTTCCGTTTTTTGAAATTTATCAAGTATAAATCTCGTTTGCAAAGACGTTTTACCAGTACTATAGAAATCTCCGCTCAAACAGTAAAAAATACGACTTACTCTTATTAACATAATAGTAATCCATCGCACAACAACAACACGAGCTCACTTTTCACAATACAATATAACAGCAACTTCGATCGATGGGGAACGCGATAAGCTACCATGGCATGTATAAATGCCAGAGTTAGGTTTGCCGCGTACAAGACAAAAATACCAAATGTAGAGATGACAATTAAAGAAGAATAAACTTTCGGAAAATAAGTTTCCCAAAAAGGTGCAAGGACGTGCGTCGATAACAGAATCGTCCGAAGGACTACTTTACGTGAGGCTCAAAAACAGCGCGCCGGTACAGGCCCGAGTGCTCCGTTATTCAGGTCAGGACTTTTAGCATAACTTCGAATCAGTTCCTAAATTTAACAACGTTTTTATACACATTTCTCAAATCTTTATTCCGCCAATGAACGACAAAAAATATGCTTTTAGCTGACATGGATAAATTGTACTCTATGCGAAAAATGTGCTTCGATTCATCTGATTAAGAGTTAATATATTACTATCTTTATCGAATACATATTATTTACCAAAGAATGGATTATCTCTAAAGATTTATGAGCATAATTAATGGATATCTTCGTCCACATTACTTTCTTTTAAAGGTTTCAGCAGGTAACTACATCCTATCGTCTTCAAGTAAATAATCATCATTATTAGTCTAAAAATCAACCTTGTTTTTTATTAATAATTTATAAACGCATATATTTTATTAAGGCAGACTATACAGGATGATTTAAAATGTATCCTTAACCAAAAGCACAAAGGAAAACAAATTTGGCGCCCCTACGCCAAAATAATCTGACAGATGACAATTTACCAAAAATTTGTTTTTGCAAATTTAGGAACCAATAAAGACATTTAATATAATTTTAAAATATTTTAATTTTAAACATTTGCTAAAATAAAGGTATAATACGTTCCTCACAATATATCCGAAATACTTAAAAATATTCATATTTGTGCTCAACCAAAAAAAAAAAAAAAAATTGAATAAATCGTATACGGAGGGACGCTTAAAAGTATTTATTTCTATGTAATCGTCTAATGGTATAATGGTGCCTAAAAATCGGTAGGAGTCAATTTGTAAGGGAGTGTAAGTCTTAAATGAGACAATGCATCGCGGGAAAAGTACTGCATTCATCGAAAAACTAAAGATTTTTTTCGTTTTAAGCGACCTTAAAGTAGTTTATTTACGTAATTAAATGGATTTTAAATTAGTACTTAGAAGCTTAGATCGCAATGTAACGGTAGATTTTCAAAATTTGCCATTTTTCGATAGTTACGTTTGAATCCAAAATATAATAATAAAACGCGCATGAACGAATGCTTAAAATCAATCATTCGTATGCACAATTTACTGTAGAATCTAAATTTACTATCGTGTGATAGCAAAAAGGTGCCTGGAAATCTGAAATGACCATTATATGATAGTCACCTTTCACTCACATTTATTCCTATGTAAAATTTTCCTAATCTACTATTAGTCCAAGAAAATAGGTCGTGAAATACCAATTTAAGGTTAAAACTTGAATTTTTGATATAAGTTACTTTGAAGTATCTAAAAACGAACTGTAATTTTTTTTTTTGAATTCACCCCCGGGAAGGTGTGACAAAAAAAATAAAAAAGTGTTTTTTTTTTGAAATTTTAAGGAAACGGTAAGTCCAGAAAAAAAAGTTTTTAATAAAAGTTGTAAAACGTGAAATTCTACATAAAAATGATTTTATAACTTTTTTTTTCCTAAAATTAAAATTAACTGAGATAGGGTAGCTAGAAGCTAGGGGATGATAACAGCAACTTTAAAAAATCATAAATTATTGGAAAATTAAAAAACTCATATTTTTTTTTAATTATTTATATAATTAACAACTTTAGTTCTACAGATTTTTTTCTCTAGAATTAAAGTTGTTAATTAAATAAATAATTTAAAAAATATATGAGTTTTTTAATTTTCCAATAATTTATGATTTTTTAAAGTTGCTGTTATCATCCCTTAGATTCTAGCTACCCTATATCAGTTAATTTCAATTTTAGGAAAAAAAGTTATAGAATCATTTTTATGTTAAATTTTACGTTCTACAACTTTTATTTAAAACTTTTTTTTCTAGAACTTACTGTTTTCTCAAAATTTCAAAAAAAAACACTTTTTTAAATTTTTTTCACCCCTTCCCGGGGGTGAATTCAAAAAAATAATTTACAGTTCGTTTTTAGATTCTTTAAAGTAACTTATATCAAAAATTCAAGTTTTAACCTTAAATTCGCATTTCACGACCTATTTTCTTGGACTATATCGTCTGATCGCAAAAAGTGGCCTGAAAGCGCCATTTTGTAAAGGAGTACACGCCTAAAATAAGCCAAAGTATTTAAAAAACATCCATTGGGGAAAAAGTAATGTATTTATCAAACGTCAATGTGTTTTGTTTTTAACGAACTTAAATTGGTATCTTTACGTAATTAAATTGCGAAGTTGAAGTCGACTTTGTTTAAGATTTTTTTTACCTAAAAATTTGTCATTTTTTGTTAGTTATGTTTGACAAAAAAAACCTTGTATTAAGGGATACTCAAAAGTATTTATTTCTAAGTAAAATTTACCGTAGAATACGAATTAACATCTTCTGGTAGCAAAAAAAGTCTAAAAGTCGGTACGATACAAGTTGTGAAGAAGTGAACGTCTAAAATGACCATTTTGCAATAGCCAAATTCGACCCCTATAAAAAATTAAACGCCTATTAGGGAATGCTTAAAAGCATTTAGTCCAATGCACAATTTACCTTTGTTTTCAAAAAAAAATCATTTGCGGAAAAAATAATGCAAAAATTCGTAAAGCACTGGTTCTGATTAATGGGTATTATACTATAAATAGAATTTTTAATAATTTTACAAGTTAATTTACAGCTTAAATATTACCAGATTTATAAAATATTTTTGGACCTTATTTCGCATTTACAAGGAATATTTCTTATTTAAAATTAGGTAAAAAAGTAAAGCAAGTGGTAGAAAAATCATTTAAGGTCTGCGCGGATTACAGTTAAGTTTTAAATTATTTTCTTTTCTCTTTTGTACCTGGACTACGTTTTGTGTTTTAAATGGGTTTTCATTTTCTTTTTTAAATTTAATTTAAAAAGTGCGCCGCCGGCAGTATTTAAATACATGCAAATTTAATGACGAATTGCAATAACTGTATAAATTTAAAAACAGCATATTCCATGGTGGTTTTATGGTTTTTGCTTTTTATGCAAAGTAATCAGTTCAGCCAGTGCCGAAAGTCTTTAATATTTGGTTTAAGATAATTCTTTCTTTAAAAAAAGCGGATAACCCAGTCAAAAAATGTTCTACTTTATACGTAAATAATATTATATAATTTAAAAAATATTATTATATGGTTACTTATATGGTATTGTAGGTATATGTTAGAACTTGGCGAATACAATATCATCATTTATCAAAACGTATGGTTTAGATTAATTTGTACTTAACATTTATTATTATTTTACGAAAAAATAAATTCAAATTGCAGAATTGAAGTAAATTATATGGACTCGCAGGTTTTTCAATTATTATTTAATGTCAACAGGGACCACATGGCTTGAGCATGTCATCGTGAAAGAGCGGCCTCGACATACCCATGAACTGGCATTCGGTCCTTTCGGACCCCAGAGATGGTAATTTGCCCATTGCTTCAACAATGTTGCCAAATAACCCTAATTTATGACTTGTTCAAATACATTGTGTTCATTAGTAAAATTAAGCTCCTCATTATTTTAAAATGCGACGATTTAAATGAAATTCAAAATTTATAATTGGGATTTTGTTATATAGATTAGTATATATAACCTCCAAAATTAATAATTATATTTTAAATCTATGGACATTTTTTTGCAGTTCGTAAATTGAGCTAATAATCTAATATTTAAAATTCCTACCACAACTTTTAATAAACAAGAAGTTCTACATCTAAGCAGGGAGGGCAAATTTCCAAGGAATTAAGTTTTCTTTGTTATAACAACTTTTTCTTTTTATAAAATAGGTAATTACGCTCTTACAGAAAAGCTACATATTTTTTATGGGGGATATGTCATATTTCTGAAAGCAACTGTCATAAAAATCGACATCAAGGTAAGAAACCACTACAATTAAAATGTCTTAAAAGTCAAAGATAGTTTTAAAATGTGTGGAAAGAAGTGTATTCTTAAAAAAAAAAACGCGCTGAACTACAGCTATCTTAACTCGACTTTTTAGAATTTGATATAATAAGGATGTTTTTCCGGATAGGTGGAAGGCGTTTTATGTAATACATATTTAAAAGAAAAGATCCAAAACTACCCCTTTTAGACTAGACATATTTTTCCGCTTTTAGTTGTTTGAAAGGTAATGAAAAAGTTTTTCAATTTTCATATTTTAAAATATTTGGGAAAACCAACTTAATAATTACAGTCAGTACTGATTTCGACACAAAAAATCCGCAGCAGATCTTCTTTCGTTTGTTTTTTGGAACAGGAATAAATGGCCCGACTATCATGGTGAATTTAGATCTAGTGGCGCAGCCATGGGGAGGAGGGGGGAGACCCGGACACAAGGTGTAAACCTTTGTACTTGATTGTCCAAACAAACGTATTTTTTTAAATGATAAAAAGAAATATTATAATACAGGGTCATACAATGAGGACTGAAAAGACCAATATTTGTAGCTTTCCGTATATTTAAAAAGTTTGTGAAATAGCCATCTGGCGTACATTTTTCCGTGGATTTATGAAGAACTAAAAATTTAGTCTTTAAATTCAGGCAAATTTAACGCAGTACACAAAGACCTGGGAAGAAGACAACTGAATAGGAAAAGAAATACTTAGGCTTAACACGTATCTCGTCCTCATTAAGAAACTCGTATTTGAATTAAAAAATACGGCGGTAGGTCTATAACAAGTTTAATTAAAATTTTTAATTTCTGACCAAAATGAGTGAATAGTTATCATCAACCCTTAAGGAGAAGACACTTTCTTAGAAGAAATGCATCCCAATAATTTGGAAATTGTTCAGTTCAAGAATGCACACATTTTCAATGTCACCTTTCTTCTGAAAGGATTTTGGTAAAACCAAATTCTTAATCATTGAAAAGTCTCATCGTTCCTGCGAAAACAGAAGTTACAAAACGTTTAACCACACTTGAATATAGCAGTTCGGTTAACTCTATGTACACCAGCGACAAATTGTTCGGATGAGAGAAGCTTTTCTTGCTTAAAACGAGTAAAAACGTATCCAAAATCTACCTTAAGCCAAGCTCCTTAGTACCTGAAGTCAGCACTAATAAACAGGATTTCATATGACGATATAATTAATAAGTTTGCGAATAGAAAATCGCACCAAAAACTTTTGTTAAAATTTTATAACCTAAATAATTGAATTTTATTGTCATTATCAGCTGAATTGTCATCAGATTATTAAATATATTTTTTTGAAACAGTAAGTAATCGCAATTAAAATTATTGAGTTACGTTTACCGAATGTACATTATTGTGTAACATTAAGGCATACCTTACTCCGCCTTATTAGTAGTACATGATGCTTTTATTAGCTCAAAAATATATCCAAAAACAATTTTCTGTTCAATCTTAAATAAATTGTTGGGTTGTAAAACTAATTTAGGAATTGACACAACGATCCCCTAGTTCAAATTGATATTAATTAAGGAAAAAAAGGTGCTCCAATTAGGTTGATAGTACACAAATCATAAAGTTACAATTTCATTGATAAAAAAATTGTGATTAATATGATTTTGAACTAGGGTAGCAAATTGTAGAGGTCGGTAGGGGCAGCAAAAATTGAATAGCCTACTGACGGCAAATATGTAAAGCCGCTATTGCCCTGTATATTGGTATAAGTGAAAGATATAAATACATTAATTCTGCTGTTTCTAAAACTTTTAACTTTTTGTAAAAATGTATAAAAAACAGTGAGACGCTTTAAAAATGGTAATTTTGTCTTTTTTAATTCAAATTAATTTCTTAAGTACCCTTTCATATTCTACGAAAAAAACTACACAAGATGGGTATTTCACATTTCACAGTCGTTGGATGACCCTGTACAAACACATTCTAATATAACTAAATGATTACCGATTGGTAAAATTAAACTTTCGTGGAGATATATTAAAATGAACCAATTTTAAATTAGGCCTAAACAGAAGATTATTTACATTGGCAACGACGCGACACGAGGTAAACAATTGTATGTCATTCGCGTCCTCCGTCCCACGGTGAATTCTTGTTCTTTTGTATTCGGCTTCATATCGACTGTAAGATCCTCTTTTTTTCTGTCTCGTTATTCAAAATATTGCCCGCTCGAATAAAAGACATATATTTCTTATTTTTTATTCTGTGAGCTCATTTTTAGAAGATCAAAGCAATGAATACGAACAATTTCGTTTCGTTAGTACCTCAGCTTTGTCTCCGCGAACAGAAAAGCGAAATGTTTTCGCTAACAAGCATTTTGTACGTTTCGCGAAATGGCTTTTGATAGATTTCTTTTATATATAAAGGGGCTATCCGGGTGATCGATAAATATATAGAGGGGATTTTAATAGAGACGTGATTGGAAAGATGGGAAAGCTACTGGCAAAAAGCCTAATGAAGAAATCCTATTAAATTCTGTTTTCGAGTTATACCTTTTAGCGGCATTTCGCTGAGAGCGGTACGGAGGATCGAGCCGACCCACGATTAGATTTTGTCCCCCTCTTGGTTTCCCTTTTTCTTGGTAGTCTAACTAATATTACGACAGTAAATTTAGCTAAGTAAGCGTAAACAGATGCGATTGGAAATGCAAACCGTTACGAAATACAACAAATTCAAAATCAAACCTTATTTAGTAATGAATAAATTTAACGTAACGGTTTTAAGTAAACTTCTGTTTTTCTGTTTCTGCACAATCTAAAAAAAGAACTGATTTATTTATAAACTTTTTAATGCATTAACCCTTAAAAAAAATTATATTCGATTCTTAATAAATAACGCATATCTCTAAAACATTAAATGGAACAAATTTTTGTAAAGGATATATATATATATATATATATATATATATATATATATATATATATATATATATATATATATATATATACAGGGTGCCACAGATTCGAGTGCATGCATGGGGATCTCGGAAACCGTAAGAGATACGAAGTCGGTTAAATTATGGCAAAGTTGCGCATTTAGGTGCCTAACAACATGCCGTTTAGAAAGTTGTAAAATTCCGAGTACTTCCGGAGATATCCGAAAAAAAACTGAAATTTGGCGATTTCGTTTTTATTTTTTTCTGACGTTATTTAAAGAGATAGGGAAAAACAAAAGACACTTTCTTATGGCCACTTTTTAAGCTCTACAAAACAGCGTTGAGAGATTTTCCGTACGACGTTTCGTTTTCGTTAAACCATCATCAACTTTATTTTTTTAAATACATATAAATATAATTTTTGCGAAAACCAGTGGCGTACAGTTTTTTTTTCGCTAAAAATAAGGACTTACCGGCACGAACGCCACTGATGTAAGTGCCTTATAAAAAAATTTTACATGTAAATGTGACCTATAATTGTACATTTGCGTGTACGAAAACTCATCTCATTATCTTTACGGGTTTTCGAGAAATGTGAAATAAACTATAAAAGACAAACAACTTTAAACACCCCGTATCATACAAACGAAGCATTTTCGGACCCATGTGTATATAAACTTTTTTTCATATTTTTAGATGTAAAATCTTCCCTTAAATTTTCCTCACAACATTCTGTAACACCCACTTTTTAAGCTCTACAAAACACTGTTGAGAGATTTTCCGAACGACGTTTCGTTTTCGTTAAACCATCATCAACTTTATTTTTTTAAATACATATAAATATAATTTTTGCGAAAACCAGTGGCGTACAGTTTTTTTTCGCTAAAAATAAGGACTTACCGGCACGAACGCCACTGATGTAAGTGCCTTATAAAAAAAAAATTGTACATGTAAATGTGACCTATAATTGTACATTTGCGTGTACGAAAACTCATCTCATTATCTTTACGGGTTTTCGAGAAATGTGAAATAAACTATAAAAGACAAACAACTTTAAACACCCCGTATCATACAAACGAAGTATTTTCGGACCCATGTGTATATAAACTTTTTTTCATATTTTTAGATGTAAAATCTTCCCTTAAATTTTCCTCACAACATTCTGTAACACCCTGTGTATATATATATATATATATATATATATATATATATATATATATATATATATATATATATATATATATATATATATATATATATATATATATATATATATATATATATATATATATATATATATATATATATATATATATATATATATATATATATATATATATATATATATAAAGATGTGTGCTTTTTTGATGGTTGAAATGGGAACAAAAATAAGTATAAAGATGTGTGCAAAGTTCTGAGAAACATTATTCTGTACTGGTTCTTACATTTACCGATATATTTTTAATACATCTTCTTTCATGGATCAGTTAAAGCAGTATTTCTCTAAAAGCTCTACAAGAATAGTTATACATTTTTAATGAAAGAAATGTATTACTTCAGGAAAAAAAAACTAAGTGATTTTTTAAATAGTAGCCTTTTTATTTGCGATATATTTTAAACTCTTTTTTATATACAAATCAGTAAAATATGTAACTTTTATAAAAGCACTACAAGAAAAGTTATGAAATTTTGATGAATGAGAGGTCCGACTTAAGGAAAAAAAATCTACCTATATTCTATTTTCTATTCTGAGAAATAATATTCTATACTAGCTATTATATTACGATATATTTTTAAGTAATCCCTTTATATAAATAGTTTAAAACTGAACTACCTAGAATCTGTCCGAAAAAAAATATAAAGTAGACGAAATGCCCTACTTTAGAAAAAAAATCTATGAACAAAGCTCTAGGTAATATTTTTAATTAATCTTACGACACATTTTAAACACCTCTTTTTTCTACAAATCTGTTAAAACTGTACGTCTCTAATATCTATACAAAAAGAGTCATGCATTTTTGTTGGATGAGATACCCTACTTCAGCAAGAAAATTTATATGCGTATTTTTTTAAAAATCACCACAATTTTAATGCATTCTAAATGAAATAAAACGACTATTTTAAGAAAAAAAAATTAAAAAAATGTTCTGAGAAATATCTTTTTTTATATAGCAGTGCCTTCCATTATTTTACTAGAAATCACTGAAAATCGTGCTTTCTGAAAGTCTTACAATTAATTATACAAACTCAAACCTTTGTAAAAGCCTTAGAAAGTATCCTGTTAAATAAATGCGTAACTGCAGTTCTTTTTGTACAAATTATCTTTATTTATAGTAATTAAACATAAACAGAAAGAAAAGTATACTCAAAAATTCCTTGCTATTATTTTTATTAAAAAAACTAATCCAAGACCCGACCAAAGAGCAATAACCTTATTATTTATTGACCAAGGGTCTAATACTTTATTAACTTTGCCGTAATTCCGGGTAAAAAAGTGTTAAATTTTGATTAATCCTGCTATCAATTTAAAAGGTCAGCATTAACAACTTGTGTGCAGCTTTTTCACCATCAAAAATCGCGTAAGACAACCACAATGAGGAGGAGTGTTTTAACGGTACCTTTTCCATGTGTAAAATTTTGTATTGCCTCCGAAAGTCAATAAGTTAAAAAGTACATCATTTAGAATAACTTGTATAATAAGTAACTAGAAATTTTATTCAGGCACATAAGCTTTGCCTACTCCAGACAATAAATAAATTATTATTTGCGAGAGAAACTAAAAAATACTAAGAAATAACTGTGAAATAAGGCTCTTAAGAAAACCTATTTAAGGCCGCAAAAATAATAAATTAGCAAACATTCTTACATTTAGAATCGAGCTATTATATTTAACTTTGCAATTTTGTGATTTTTTTGTTATTGAAGTATCTTTTTATTGATTATTATCTAAACCTACCAAATTGTACCAATCAAGGCCCTTATTCTCGAACTGATGCAACATCATATCACGAATTTTTGCCGGAATTTTTTTGGTTTTTTGGAGAATCCATAACAAAAGGAAATTGATAAAACTAAAATAATAAAATCATAAAAAGAAAGCCGTTTAAAGTAGTGGAAATTATTCTTAAAAAATGTTTTAAGACTAGCTTTAAGAACCTAATCAGAACATAAAACATAATTTAAAACTTAAATTATCATCTATAATTGCTGTAATAAAAGCCGGCATTTATTGCGAAAATTAGATAAATAATATTTTCAATCTGATGGTATCAACCATCCATCCATCCATTCATCTATCCATCCATCCATTTTGTTTTAAATTAAACGACCTCATACTATTTATAACTTAAAGGGCTGATTATAAAAATACAGAACTTTTTAAGAACAAAATTGACAAATATTGTTGATTTTAGTACAATTTCTAAAATATCCACTAAAAAATTAACCTAGGAACAAACAATCGACCTAATTGAAAAGCATATACCTATATTTGTTTGGTAGGTATACAGGAAACACTTATAACTTTTATAACGTAATGTAAATAATATTGACAATACTTTGTCCCGTGGATTCCATACAATGTTTGAGTAATCTAAAAGCATTTTGAACATAAAAGCATATAATATTTTTTATGTAGTTTAATATTTAGGTTAAGTAAAATTGTTGCATGTTGTAATGTATTTTATTGATAAAAAACACACAAAAATATAGTGCTATAGAAAATACACACCTAAGACCGTACTTTTCTAATATGTTAATTTACTAAGAAGTAGAAAGTGATTGAAATTTGAACCCAAAACTTTTTGTAACAAACTAAGATATCCTGTCTTGATGTTAATAATAGGTCAAAGCTTCTCTCTAAGCTACACAATCGTTAATGGATAAGGTGATTGATGTCTTCTTGGAGTTTTGTATCCAACTGTTCTGTTTCGTAGAGTGTACAGTGATTGTGGAAAGTTCAATAAATTTTCTCACCTTCTTCCAGTCATAGGTCTTTGACCAGGTCTATGATGCGCAAACTTCCTTTCTACGGTCTTCCACCTAAACTTTGTGCTTAGATCTCCAGTTTTTTTTTTCTTTCCAAGCGACGTATATTTATTATGGTGGATCACCCTTTTAGCTTTAACTAAATCAATGCTCGGTTACTTCAAGGCTCCAATTTTCTTTAATTCATAAAATTCAATAAACAAACTACTACAACACTACTGAGAATTGCTTTAAAAGTTTATCGGTCTATAATTTTACGATAGCAATAATTATTTTACCAAGTTTTTATCAAATTACAATAAACTTTTTGAGTGTGAAATTTCAGATGGCACTTAGATATGTAATATACTCACTAGGATATTTTTAAGTTTTGTTTTACCATGGATTTTATCAATTTTGTGAAATTTTAATTTGAAAATCCTAAAGCCAAAACAATATATTTTTTTTAACTGCAGTAATTACTTTATGCATCTGTAATCCAGTTTGGGTTGTATTAATTTTTAGAGCACTTTCAATAATCCGACGCCATATTTTCAGGCCATTATTTTCGGTAGAATTTCGGGGTGACAATTCATACACATACTCGACAAAAAGTCCCAGCTTTACGAGTAAACTTGAAAATAAATTATCGCTTCTTCCCCCATCTCCATGCCGATCCGCGGGGAGAGAATTGTTTAGCGTTTATTACTTATAACAGTGGCGCCCCATCATAAACTTCTGAAATCTTGTTCTACTAAGAATTATTTATATCTTCGTAACACAAATAAAAAAACAAGAACTCGAATAAAAAAATATTATAAGTTGTGTATAAAGAAAATCTTTTTAGTAAGGATGCTTTTGAAGTTGGTAGGAAATTAGGGTTAGCATTAAGTTTTAACGTGCGAATTAAAAAGCAACTTATACCTCGTCATATCTATTTTGTATTTTTGTATATTCTAGACACATCCTCTTCGTATACATTAGATATTTCTAAAAGCACATACTGGCAAGGTTTATGAATTTTTAATGGGGTAAAGGTCCTGTTTAAAAATTGAGACGACCAAGTTTTGAGAAATAAAAAGAATATTTTTTGTCACAAGAGCTATTACACTTTTTAATATACTTTAAACACACACAGTTTTTTATTAGACATCAGTGGAAATAAAATATTTGTAAAAATTCTTTATGAAGGATTGATGAATTTTCGATGAAAAAGGTGGAAGAAATTTTTTTAAAAAAGTTTTTAGAAAGGAATCAAAATTTTACTGGCTGAAATACAGCAGTTCTAATTTTTAAAAGAGACAAAAATTAAAAACGCAGACTTGTAATAAAACAAGAAACATATTTTTTTTATCTTGGTATCTTCATGGTTCCATCTATTTTAAACTGAAAAAGTGTTAAGATACAACTTAAGAGAACTTTCACAGTGGAATTTCAAAAGTAAGTTTGTGTGCATAAATTTGAGTCCTAAGTTTTTTCTTATCTTGAGACAGTCCAGAAAGCCTAAAAGCCTAAATATTGATGTACCGTGGGTGTCTTAACTAAAGCTAGGGGACTTGAGGATTTGTAAGTTAAAAGGGAAATAAAAGACCTCTGCAGACAACAAGTTCCATGATCTAGGAATAAAGATAGTGAGGATATTAATAGGGCTACCGGTTCTTCTTTTTATGCATGGAATCAAGAATGCTAAGGGTTGTGGGAGACGCCATTTCCCAGATAAAACAACAGTATTCCAAGCAAGATACATATAGAGTATACAGATAAGAGGAAGAGTTACTTTTTGGATCGAATAAGACATCTGAGCTTTTTCGAAGCTGGTGGCTATGGATATAATGTGTTTATGCCAATTAAAGTAATTCTTACAAGGTCAAATGACTGTTTGTTCTGCGGAACTTGGCCGATCATAATTAAAAAATGAGCAATATTGGCAAACTTTTTCCACTTTTTACTAATTTTTAAACTGCATTCAAAATCTCTTCTTTTGCGGTAAAGTTATTTTTGAATAAGAGCACCAAAAGAAAGACAATTCCGGATCAAAAAACATAGTTTATCGTTTTTTTTTATGGTCAAGAGACAAACTGGAATGATTACATCGCATTGCAATCACAATATTTCTCTCTAAAAAAATCAATCTACTTAAAACTGGTCCTCTCTTAGGAAGTGAAATTTAACTAAAAAGTGATCGTAATCATTTAAAATTTGTAAAAAAATAGCTGCATTTACTTTACACTAAACAATGAATAGTGCGACATACTGTATAGGTCCGGAAATAAATCAAATACCCACATTGCACCTGGTGACCGTATTTTTATAAAAGAATTTCTTTAGTTTATTTTTTTCTGCTTGGCTTTTTAATTTTTGGCAAAGATTTTTATTCGTTTCACAAAAACACATGTTTTTAAATTGCATAAATTTTAAATTAAAAATAAAATTTTAGAATCAGTTTTACCGAAAAGTTTAGGTAACAAACATACTATAAAACAATTTGATACTATTTAAAAAATTTTATTTTTCCGATGCTTAAAATATTATACACACAAACAAATATATTTACCTATATAATTTATCACACTGGTTATTACTGTAAGAGTAAAAATTCCCAAATATGCCTTTCGCAATCAGAGGAAAAACGAAAATTCCTTACTTAAGATAGTGCAAATGTACAGTGTTAAACTAAATAAAAAATATTAAAAGTAATTATGTAATTATGGAAAATATTTGAAGTGCTTTGACTTATTTTTCTTTTAATTTATAGTAAAATGTAATTTTTCAGACGCCTCTGGCAGTAGCAAAATAGTAGAATAGAAGCGAGATCATCGGTGTTAGTCATACACGTGGCTCTTGTCCTCTTACACCATTGTTATCAAAATGGTGGCTGAAGGGGACAGTTAAAGCGGTATAATATGTTTATTAACTGTTTTTCATTTCGGTCCCGTCCTTCGCCCCTCGTGTCAGGCATAAAATAATTATTTTTAAGCCCTAAGCCTTCAAAGCATCCACCGAGAAAAGCGTTATATATATATTGGATCGATCATTAATTTCGCCCACAAAACAGCCCTTATTTCATTTTTCCGTATTATAACTTTCCTTAACGATGCCGATAACGATCTGCGGAAATATCCGGCTGTAGGAAAGTAATCCGCACTTCGAAACCCGAAAACTTAACGGCAAACCTGCCACAAAATCTAATTTTTCTTTCCTACCCTGATGAAGCCCTCAAATATCTTAAATCTATTTTTTATTTGGCTTTTTAATATCCCATAAACTTTAATGGTTCGCGATAAATCTGTTTGTTTTCGAAGTTTCGAAGAAAATAAAATTAGAAAACTTGAGACTGCTTTGGGATTGCGTTCGGGTAAACGGAAAACTGAACTAAAGTCGCATGTATAGTAACCGAAAAAATAAACACATTATGCTGTAAGTTTCAGATGATAAAATCGTTTTTTCGCTAAAAAGTTTCGGGAATAATGTATAAAAGACGTACGAATCCACTGAGATTTTGATTCCCGGAATCGTGTCTAAGATGAGGGTTTACTGGAATAAAGACAGTTGGAAATAAATAGACATGACAAAATCATCTCCCATAAAGCCAGTTTACTGGCTTTACAGAATAACATAGAAGTAAGAATTACATATTGTAATATTATTTTTATGATAGTAATTTTTATTTATAAATAATAGTAAGTATTTAGAGTCAAAGAAGACTTGCTTTTAAATTAAAAACATATTATGCTTTAGACCAATCTCGCCTGGATAAGCTAAATCTGCAGATTCAAATACTAGGGAAGTGTAATACTGTTTTGTAGAATATATAACATTTGACTGTTAAAACCTATATGCGTTATGAAGATTAAACATAATGCTAAATTTTTAATACTACGTCGCTTTGTGTTGTCGAGAACAGTGCATGTGACAGACAGATGGACAGAGGCAAAATTAATTTAATAAGGGCTCAATTTTTCCTTTTAGAATAAAAAACCCCAAAAATTGAGAATAAAGTTTACTTTACTGTTTGGAATTCGTTAATGCTCGAGTACCCCAGGGCTTAATACTAACACCGACTTTTTTTTCACATGAACTATCTTCTCGCTTCCACCAGTGGCGTATACTAGGGGTATCAGGGGGGCCTGCCTCTTCCCATTTTTTTTAAACAAATTAAATATTTTTAAAAAATAATTTCTTTTTTTACCTATATTATTTCATTCAATTTTGAAAATTGAACAATCCCCCCCACTTTTTATAGTCAATATACGCCACTGTCTTCCACAATTAATTTCATTTAAAGTTTTGCTGAAAATAGGACCCTTTAATTTAATATTCACATTCACAAGTACGTCTTCGGGCCTGGCTGGAAAAACAAGCTCTGGGTAATGCAGATATTTCTTTCACAGTCCTTCACTTATTATTGGATTGTGATATCAAAATCGTGTTTAGTTTAATTTCTTAAAAACTTACTTATGTTTGCTGTCGCGAGAAAGATCCACCAATCCTTATCATTCACTTAGGAAACAGTTTTTGGCTTGATAGAAATAACCAAGCTTTTTTTTTATTCTTGATATTTTTTATTTCATCCAAAGAAAACTGTTTTCTTGTTCCTGAGTTCACCCTTACAAGAAAGCTTTCTTCTGTTACCCACCAACCAGCTGTATTTAATATAATTCCATTTCTAGCAGCTTTCAGAATATTCCACTTTACTCGATCCTCGATCCTTTATTCCAAGGGTGTCTAGACTGGCGAACCTGCCGATGTCTTTTCTTTCCTCCCAATCCTTAAAATATTTACGTCCCATAATAATAAGCTGCCTCTTACTTTACTTAATGCACTTACCGTACGTTACTACTTAGGCTTTATGCTTTTGTGGACTGTCCCCCAATTAAAAAAAATAGTAATAATATCAGCGTAGTCCTCCAACACAATAAAAAAAACATTAAAAAAACGATTTGCATAAAAACACATTCGAAACTGCTTTGGTAATTTTAAATATGCGCTACAATTTTCTCTTATTAAACAATTTATTTATTTTTCCGATAATTTTATGAAAACAAAAAGATACAATTTTATATCCAGTTGATTGGACAAATATTTTATTTAACTTTGGCCTACTTTATTTAAAATAACAACAAAGCAACGATTTCAATTTATAAAACTATTTATTTATTTTTTCAACTAAATCAAAAGCTTATTTGATTTATTTTGTATTTTATTTAGTTTACCATTTAAACATCATTTTAATAAAAATTGTTTAAAGTGCTTTTGTTTAGATAAAAGTTGTAGTGAAGGCTGTAAGAGATGAAAACTTACAGCTTACACATTCACTGGAGGGTCGGTATTTTACTCAAAGATCTTTCTTTATCAAAGAAGCTTTTACAGTCTTATACTGGCCTAAAGAAATTTCGGACTTCAGGTAGTAACTGATCATATTTTTTCCTCCTAAAACGACTTTAAAATATTTTAACCATATGTTTTAAACCCGGTCTTTGTTATGTTTAGTAATTCTTTTCTATTTATTTCCTTGTTCAAGATTTAACAGACGATGGAGTGCGGAAAAATGTATTTTTCGCACCTTTTACTATTAACTATTCTGAATTCCGTGATTTCTTGATCTCGTCGCCGATTTGCTACGAGATTTTGCCCTGGATTTTGTTATAAAATTAGTACAACTTAATTGGAAACAAATAATAAAAACGAAGACACCATGCCATAAGTTAATATTTTTTTATCACGCAATAAGCATAGCGTTTTGATTTATTTTAACGCCGAATATTTTATTTTATTTTATCTCGCTATTCATAACATTGCTTTACTCTAATTTTTTATGTTTTACTGCATGCTACCCATATCTTTTTTTAATTTCGCATGCGCATGTAAGGTATAATAAGCAACCGAATGTAAATAGTACATCCGGTTCAGCCGGAAATTGACCCAAGTTATTTATTTTTAGAAAAACTCTTTATATTTTAATAAGCAGTCGCATAAAGCTTAAAATTTCTTGCCATGTGCTTTTAAAATGGCGCCATAAAAAATATTCTTGCTCAATTCAACATGGTGGCAATTTGTCGCTATTGATGTTTTTTTTTTAACAACTTGCGCCGGTTACTAACTAGGTCAACAATTTTTTTTAAAGAATTTAAATTACTTTTAACTTTTGACAGAATGTCGAATATTTATTAATCATTAAAATGTCATTTTTGGCGGAAACCAAATACCTATTTTAAATGTTAAACATGTATGTACAGGGTGGGCCAAGTTGGGCACTTTTAAAGGGAAACTCCCATTTGTAAAGGAGATAGATGAAAACTAATGTCGGTGTCTGGAGCTCAATTTTCGTCAATAACATAATGGTAAAAACCGCACATCGATATCTGTTACCATTTCTGAGTTACAGGGTGTTTTTCAAAAAAGTGCATTTTTTAAAAATCGCTGTAACTTTTTTGCCATGGAAAATGTTGAGTTTTTGTAAAAACATTTCCAAAGCAACTTTTTATGTAGAATTTAATGGTGTAAATATATTTTTTTACAATCAATAGTTTAATAGTTATTAACAGAAAAATCGAAGTTTTATATGGGACACCCTGTATATTTTTGAATAATTGAAAATAACTTTAAATTACCTTTCCAAAAAGATAGCACACTTAATATTTTGCTCGAGTTCTCTTCGAAATAAAGAGTTTTTAATAGTTCGCCCACTTTGAACAAGTAGGCTTAAGACGCCGCGGGCCGCGGCCATGATAAAGAAAACAAATGCTTATTGGTAATTGTCAAATTGTGATTTTGGCTGTAAACACGAAGTAATTTAGTCAAATCTTTCAAAAAATTTAAAATGAAATTTGAAAATTATGAAAAATGGGATATGATAGTTTGTTTTATACAAGCCGGGGAGAATCCAGAAGCAGCAAGCAATTTATACCACAACCAATATCAAGAAAGAAGACAACCTTTTAAAGATATTTTTGGAAGATTGCGACACAACCTTATTAATAGTGGCCAGTTTGAGAAAAAAAGGTCAAAACAGTTTATAACGATTAGGGATAAGGAGTTAGAAGATATACCTAGTAGTTTTAGGAGCCGTTCAAAATAATCCTAAAACGTCAACACGAAAATTGAAAACGTTAACAGGACTGGCAAGAACTAATGTTAGACGAACTTTAAAGAAATACAAATATAAACCATACAGGACCAGAAAAGTGCATCATCTTAGACCTGGAGGTTTTGAACGCCGCATAGATTTTTGTCGGTGGTTTCTGGAAAAATGTAACCGTGTGCGCGATTTCCCACTGAATTGTATTTGGACTGACGATGCGTATATAAGCAGTGTCGGTATTTTTAACCGCTATAACTCGTATACTTGGGCGCAACAAAACCCTCATTCACTAGTCGAGCCAAGAAACCAAGGAAGATTTGGGTTTAGTGTCTGGGCAGGTATTTTTAGAGGTAGGCTTATTGGCCCGTTAATATATGATGGTACCCTCACCTCTCAACGATATTTGCTAATTTTAGGGCAACAAATAGAACCCTTCATTGATGATCTACCTCTAATGGAACTCGGAAACATATTTTTCCAGCAAGACGGGGCACCGCCTCACAACGCTGAAATTATTAGTAATTTTTTAGCAGATGACTTTGATAATAATTGGATAGCTAAATAAGGTCCCATCCGTTGGCCAGCGAGGTCACCGGACTTAACGCCCATGGATTTTTATCTTTGGGGAAGACTGAAGGACCTTATTTTTAAATTACCTATACGTTCTAGATGAGAATTAGAAGTAGTGGTTGTTCAAGGGTTTGCATCTCTCACTCCTCTTAAATTGATGAATTCGTGTTTACAGCCAAAATCACAATTTGACAATTACCAATAAGCATTTGTTTTCTTTATCATGGCCGCGCCCCGCGGCGTCTTAAGCCTACTTGTTCAAGGTGGGCCAACTATTAAAAACTCTTTATTTCGAAGAGAACTCGAGCAAAATATTAAGTGTGCTATCTTTTTGGAAAGGTAATTTAGAGTTATTTTCAATTATTCAAAAATATACAGGGTGTCCCATATAAAACATCGATTTTTCTGTTAATAACTATTAAACTATTGATTGTAAAAAAAATATCTTTACACCATTAAATTCTACGTAAAAAGTTGCTTTGGAAATGTTTTTACAGAAACTCAAAATTTTCCATAGCAAAAAAGTTCCAGCGATTTTTAAAAAATCCACTTTTTTAAAAAACACCCTGTAACTCAAAAATGGTAACAGATATCGATGTGCGGTTTTTACCGCGGTTTATGTTATTGACGAAAATTGAGCTCCAGACACCGACATTAATTTTCATCTATCTCCTTTAAAAATGGGAGTTTCCCTTTAAAAGTGCCCAATTTGGCCCACCCTGTATATATGTTTCTATTTTAAATTTAAAGACAAATTAAAAAGGATATTAATAATTTTAACAAGACTTTTTTATTTGAAACAATATTTTTTGTTTACCATTTTAAAATAAATAAACACAATGGGTGTACAATAAAACTCATTTAATTAAAAAAAGTAAAAATTAAAAAAGTAAGTACGCATGTATCGCATTTTTAGTTTTCCTGAAAAAAAATGTTATTTCTTATTTTTTTTCCAAAACCAAAAATAAAAATTCACTTTGTCGGACATTTTTCTGTATGTAAAAGAATACACTCCTTGCTAATGTTTAATAGCTACCACTTCCCCTCTAAGATATTTTAGAACAATTACGTCAAACCTGTTACTTGTCTGACATTTTATCAAAAATTGAATTATTTTAAGAACCAGTAAATAAACCCTTGTAGGTATTAGTACAAGTTGTTTAAAAAAAATAGCTCGAAAAAAATAGCCCGAATATATTTTAGCCCATGCTATAATATTTCCGACCAAAAAGTCCAAAAACTGAAATGTTTTTTTTTTGTGTGTTGATTATTTCTCATTATAGGTGCATATTAAAACGCTTGATGGATAGTTATGAAACACGCTGTATTGCAACATTATTTATTACTTACAATGTAATATTATGACAAATTCCTCTGAAATAATCCAATATACAATTATTACGGTCGTATTCTTCAGCTAAGGTTTAAAGCTTTTTATTTAACTAAATATAAATATATTTTGGGGAACCCATATATCTAAAATATCCTTTAAATCCATCTCTAGTTCTGGTTGAAGGCTGTTCGGTCTTCGGGCTATTTTGACGAGGTACCGGACAGATTGCCACCATATTGAATTTGGCATAAATACTTCCGCCTGTCGCCATTTTAAAAACAAATGGCATCTTGTTGGAAAGGGAATTTTAAGCTTATTGTGACTATAAAAATATAGTTTTATTTAAAGTTATTGACTTGAGTCCCCGTCCGGTTAAAACGAAAATAATATTTTACCTCCGGTTAGATAATCAATTGCTTATTTACAACTTGAGCGCATTCAAAATATTAAAATAATTTTTTTTATGGCATAGATTAAAAACTGTTGCAATAGGTACCTACGTCGACACGTGTCATACTTATAATAATTTGTAGGATGGTAAGGATGGTATACTTTTTTTCCTTCTTGAAATATTGGCAATTAAAGTTTTACGTAAAATTTCCGTTATTAACTAAGTTCCAATATTACTTGTCGGATAAGAACAGCGCAAGTAGATTTATATATCACGTGATCTCGGAGCAAGCAAAGGTTATCCGGAATATTAGAACACTTTGGACGTTGGAGTACATTGTTTATTTAAAAAATACCAGAACTTAAAGCCGTTTTCTGTAAAATTACTTATTTTTTTTTCGTTAATTGATATGGATATTGTCGGTGGAATTATCCTGTCTTTATTTATAATTGCATAGTTAATTGACATTTAACCGAGCTTAATTTAAAAATCTGGAATGAAAACATTTGCTTAAAACGATCGGAAATTAAATAAAGGAATGCGTCTGGATTTTCTGTTTTTGCTCTGGATGAAATAAAATAATACTAATATCGGAACTTAGCCATTATCCCGTGAGATAACTTCACAAAGACGTATTGAATAAAAAAAACTCGCATCACTTTAAAGCATTTGACTGTTATTTAGTCTACCATAAGGGTGATAAGTAGGTATTAAATAAATACAAGCGTAACTTAAATATTTGTTTAGTGTCGTTTATGGTTCAAACGAAATTTCATCACCCCAAAAGGTTTGATTTATAATATTTACAGATTCCATCCGTTCAGTAACGCGCGCTGTGGGTGAGACGTGAATACAAAATAGTCAGACAGGAACAAGGATTATTACGTATTCTATACAAAATCAAACTAGCAGTATTTTATTCCTTCGGGTACATAATTTTATGATTTTCTGATAAACATTTTGTCCATAACCAGCTTAGACGGTCGATTTAGCTTTGGTATGCAGATGGTATACATTTTCAAGAACCATTCATAAAAAAGAAAACGAAAAGGTAGACTTAAAATATGAATATGTTATACACCCAATGTGAAATATAATATAATAAGCTTTACTTGCATGGATTACATTATAATCCATTTTGTTTACTTTTACCTTTTCAATAAAAAAAATTAAAGAGTTGTTTTCAAAAAAACCAAATAATGTACAAGAAATTTAATTTTAAACCAAAAATATTTTTTCACCCGGCACCCTGCCCACTGTAAATAAAACTGGACATGATAATAAAAATTAGTTAATTTTTGTATTTATTAACCCTAAAAAGCCTTATATAGACATACAAGTAAATAGATTTAAATGTTATCCTTTAAGCTTCACTTTAGCCCCCTTTTTACAACCTCTATAAACTCTGCACCAAATGATATCAAAAAGTGCCCCTTTGCCTTAAACTTATTTCCTTCTTTCAGGGGTCTACAATATGGAAAAAAAAAACAATACAATAAAAAAGCAAATCTATATCAATTTTAGGTATACTTACAACTAAATGCATTATTTAGAAGTTATAACATATCATATAAGTATATATATATATATATATATATATATATATATATATATATATATATATATATATATATATATATATATATATATATATATATATATATATATATATATATATATATATATATATATATATATATATATATATATATATATATATATATATATATATATATATATATATATATATATATATATATATATATATATATATATATATATATATATATATATATATATATTTATATATATATATATAGATATATATATATAGACTTTTTTATTTTATACTCTTTCGATGATTTTCTTGCGGTTTACTCTGTGGTAATTAACGGAAAATCCTTTATGTTGATGTGTATGAGGATTGTATTTTATTTTGACGTTTCGGTTACCTCTTTTAACCTTCATCAGAAATTATTATATACATTTTAATGGTTAATGTTATGCAAACCTCGACTTTCTGTTTTATGACATTGAACCATTAAAATGAATTAAATAATTTCCAATGAAGGTTACAAGATATAAGCGATTCGTCAAAATAAAATACAATCCCTAACGTCAACATAAAGGCTTAGCTAAATCCCAAGAAAAACTATATGTCGTAAAGTTCACAAATAAGCATAAATTCCGTTATTCTAAATAAAACACCCTGTATTTTTTAAAATTAATAATGCGTTTCCAAAGAGATGAATTGTATATATTGATTCATAAATACTTACGGCCACCTAGAACACCGGAACTGAACAGCTTATTTTTTTTTGTCGCTTTAAAATTTTAGTTTTAAGGAATACGATATTACACCGGGATCTGTTAAAGAGTTCGACAGTCGATGAAAGAAAGAGCAGAAACTTTTATTATTTGTAAACGTTAAGTTTCTACGACTAAATTAAAAGAGTCATTTTTGAAATTTAAATGATAAATAATAAAAAAAAAGTAATATTTTGAAAAAATTAGCGATGTAACATTTTTTTGTTAAAATTGTATTGGGCGTAGCTATACCTACAGCACTGATATTCATAATAATTGGTCATATGAATTTATACTATAAGAATCTCCATCATAATTTAGTGTAATATTTAAATCAGTTTTTTAACTTTTTCGAAAAAAAAACGCAAAAAAACCTAATTAAAAACTACGCACTTTCGAATATACATTTTTAAATAAGCGTAAAATTGGCATTTGAATCGTCCGAAAATAACTACATAACATAATGTGACACCCTGTATATTTTATTAATCTACTTTAAAAGATTTTAGGTATTTTGGAAAAAAAATAGGTTAGAATTTTGACCGACTAATTATAGCGAAAGAATTTAAAAAGAAACAAAAATATGTTCGTACCCTACGGAATAAAGAAGATCGTGGGTTTCGGCAAAACGGCACAAGAAGATACCTTACGAAGAAGAGAAAGAAATCGGTTTATACGGCCTTGCATCTGTATACCCAGAGTGACCTGGTCGGTTCGACTTAAATAGGGAGTTGAATGCCCGAAAGTGACCGAACAATCCGAACATAATAATTTATGAATAGCATTCTTACCTAAAAAATAATTACTCGTATCGCCTGCCTATTATAATAATTTAATTATGCTTACTGCATATAGTACCTAAGTAGTATGAATGATATAAAAAACGCGTTTTTGTTTTTTTTTTAATAAATAAACACATAGAACATTAAAAGATGTGTTTTAGCTTTATCTTGTGGGGGAATAGAGCAGTACAATATTATTCTGGTGCATTTTTTAAAACTTCCTAGTATTTTAATGTTTTTTTATTATCCATAATGGCTTTGGGATGTGTTTAAATACTAATAAATAACATTATATAAAATACTTTTAGACGAATAGTTTTGTTGTAAAATGGTATTAAAAAGTTAGATTAAACAAATATTAAGTAAGCTTTTTACATATACAGGGTGAACCGGCTTTTTAATGACAGACTTTGACAGTCAAACTAAACATACCATCTTCTTTATTGAAAAAATAAAATCTTCCTATTAAATAGATTTGCAAACGCTTTAGTTTTAAAATATCAGGCGTTTTATTTAAGATATGATGTTCTAAAACTTAATAAAACACCAAGTTTTTAAGTTTTTTACATAGATAGCATTTTTTCCGTGAGATGCACCGTTTTCTAATAAAATGCCATAAAAAAAATATTAGGGACAGTGACATAATACTTACAGTTACATATTAAAAATAATAACTATAACTTTTAATGTAAAATGATATTGTTTAAGGTTCTGAAAAAAAAAGATACTTTACTAAGTATTTTATCACTGTTGCTAATATTTTTTATGATACCTATTTGTACATCGCATCAAGATAAAACAAGATATTCTTATACAAGTAAAAAACTTGAAAACTTAGTTTTTTATTTATTTATAGAGCATCTAAAGTAGCCGCTACTGACGAATTTTCGTAAAAAAAAAATAAATAAAATAAATACATTTTATTGATTGCCTTAACTTTATTAAGTTTATTTTTTTATAACTGTAACTTCTAAAGTTTTAGACACATTTGAAAATCACTACTTCAATAACATAAAATAAAACCCCCTGTAGGTTTCTCGAAACTCAAGCTTTTTCCAACGTATTTTTATAGCACTTTTTTCGAAAAAAAATGGTTTATCGACTGTCAAAGCTTGTCCTCAGAAACCTGATCTACCCTGTATGCAGTGGGTACAAATTGGTAATTCATCTCAGAAACTACCAGGGATAAAATAACATGGGTTATATGGGGAAAGTTTTAAAAAAAAATCTTGGTAAGATATTCATGCCTCCGGTGTTCTAACCGGTTCGATTTTAGCGATATTTAAAAAAAAATCTTGCATTTTTAGAAATATCCATAACGTAAGATCATATTACCTTATACATTAAAGTTTAAGATAACTGCCATGTTTGATAACACAATTTTGATACTTTCTTAAAAAACACGATCTAAATATTGCGATTAGTGGATATCATGAAATCTTCGTTACAAAAATTTTCTAGTTTTATGTGAATCAAATTTGTAAATTTTGTTTTATATGTTACTGAAATCCACGTACGATTTTTTCCATAGCAGCGTTGCGGTACAATTCTTTCTTGTTAAAAATTCCCATCACGAATTTTTCAGATTTTTGTTAGCAACTTTAGGGGCACTTTGCTTATAATTGAGGATCGCTAAAAAAACAATGCTTAATAACATTAATTTTTGAGTTTTTTTTACGTATGTAATAGATGAGTAACATATTCTTATATATCCTTGAAGTAAATATTACAGGCATGATGAGTGATGACATGACTAAATTTAAAGATTATTTTCCAACACAGCTGGGAAATGACTATTAAATTAATGTGGCGTAAAACCGAGACAAACATATTCATAGAAAAACTCGAGGAATGTGTTATCTTGTTTGTTTTTAACGAAATTGTATTGAATAAAATTGCCACATGAAAGTAATTCACGGGATGAGGCGGTACTATTGCTACAAAGGTGGTCTCAAAACCACTGAGTGTTTAAACGAAACAAATGTAAATAATAAAAAGATAAAAATTGCAGCAGAATGCCACGTGCTCTTGTGTGTGGTTTGAATTGACGTTAAACGATAGATCCCGTTTAGATGATATTATACAAACGATTATGGAGGTTGTTCAGAGGTAGTAATTACTTGTATAACGTCCGTGGTGATAATACTGAGTTGTCCAAAAGGTGCCGTAAAGTGGAGTATCTGCATGTTTTGTTACTTGCACATCTCTGATGAAACTACAAAAAATGGGTTAAACGTCTAAAAACCCGATGCCTACGTTACTCCCAGAGAACTTAGGCTTCAAACAAGCCTTCGTGGGCTGTCATCAGCATAAAAATAGGATTTTGTAAAATTTTTGCTATATCTAAATGTTTTCTTGTTATTGACTCTAAGCAAACCGTTTGAAAAACCTACAAAATTTTTCTAAACAATATTCCAGGACCCTTATTTTCGAAATACTATTTAGATTTTTATCTTTCCTAGAACACACTCCTACCCTAGAAAAGCACTTTTACAAACAATTCTTTTTAATCCTTGCATTTACTTTTTATTTATTCCTAAATCTTCCTCTTTTCTTAAATATTTGACGAAGATCTTAACTTGTCTTAGACACTCATGAACAACTCCAATGCTAAAAACGAATTAAGAAAACGTTTTAAAATGTCTTTAAAATTAATTTAATCTGAGTGACACCATATCTGGAGTAACAATTTTAAAAATTTCTCTTATTCGGTAGTCAAACAGTAAAAAGGATCATAATTCACTACCCGAGTTTTAAGAGTAGCTACACTTTAAATATGCAGTTATTTTTATAGCTCCTGGGTCTTTCTTTCCTCAAATTCTCCAGTAAATAGGTAGAAATTCCTGAAAATACCCGCGAATTTAGCACACCTAGCTGTACATACCTAATTAATAATTAGCAGTAAGAACCACGGACGAAATGTTGTTAAGTGCTAATGTAAATAATAAATTAGATGCCAGTTTATTTTGTAGAAAATTTGTTAACCCTGCTGTTGTGGATTTCCAGGCACCGTGTCTAGTTATATATTTTTCGCGTGTACTCGTTTAATTATTTTAATTACTTTACTTAAGTTTATAAATGTTTGCAAATGTTAAGTAGCTTGTAGAAGGGAAAATGTGAACTAGATACAGGAAATAACTCAGTTTCATGATATGCTGTATTGTATCCCCAGTTGGTTTGTTGTAAAACATTAAATATTATGATTAAATAAATTAAAAATGTCTTTTTTTGTCTTAAAGTTTAATTAAGTATTACTTTACAATTGTTTCTTAATGTAAAAGCTTTGTAAAAAGTTCGTTAAACGCTAGTACGTATTTTGCGTAAATAAGGGTGCCAAAAGTGATATTTTGCAAAAACTTCAGGCACAATACCAGGAATTAATCTTTCAAAAATGGTGGTTAATGATGATAAACGACCTAATTCTCACCTAACAACAGAAGATTTTCTGTTCTTGAAATGGTAGCATCATTCATTCCTATCTGCATTAACAAAAAGTTTGCGCAAGATGGATACCCAGATTGCTAACTGGCGATAATCAAACTCGTCAAAACGAAAAAAGCAAAGATTGTGCCTTCAGCCAATAAAAATATCCACCGTCTTTTGGGATAGCGAGGGTGTTCTCTGGACCGAGTTTTTGTAAGAACGACGAACCATTAGTAGTCTGACTTACTCACTAAAAAAGTTAAACCAGAAGTTTGTTTAAAAAGGAGAAACCGTTTAATTAAGAGTGACATTCTGCTGCACCATAACGCCCGACGTCATACTGCCCAATTGACTAAAAATGTTCTTAAAAAATACATTGAAAGGTTCTTTTACCCTATAATTTGAACTTATTAAAATGTTATTTCCATCTTTCTGGACTGCTGAAAAGAGGCATAATATTTCAAGACCATAATGATGTTGCTGGACTTCGCGCCCAGCCAAAAACATCTAAAAGAGTGTCATTATAAAACCACAAAGATAGCATGAACTGCACAGACTTAAAGGGCGAATACGTGGGGAAATATTGTAAAAATAATATACTTATTGTGGTTAAATATGAAAATACAGCCGAATTCCAATTTTTTTTTTTACGCTGTTACCATTTATACGGGTACTGTATAAATAACAAACAATTATTCGTCCGGGTATATATTTTTTTTGTTTTTTTTTTCAATAAATAATTTTCTCTATTTTTATTAAAAATAATTTGTTTTATTTATTTCAATCCCAAATCACTTATAATTACCTCTAACTCCAAAAGTATTGAGTTTATGCAAAAAGGTAACCTAAATAAAGACTTCCTATTAGGTAATAAACCTAAAATAAAGACTTCCTAAAAATACATAATTTATGTCATATAAAATTTTGTGTAGCTTTTATAGTTTTTGCGATTTTGACGTTTTAATTAAAAAAAAAACATTATTATCTCAAAAAATATAAGAGATACAAAAATTTTATAAAACGAAAAATAAAGCTTTTTAAATTGTCTATATATAAAGTTATTTAAACATTTTTAATGAGATGAATAATAAAGGAGATATGTATAAATAAAAATGTGATTTTGACCAAAAATTTCAGTTCAAAATAGGATTTTTTCATTAATGTAATTTTTGGGTTTTTTAATTAAAGACTGATTATTTTATTAATTTGAATCCCAAATCACTTAAATTTGCACAAAAAGTTTAAAAATAAAAAATGTTTAATTTTTAAATTTTTTCAAATCAAAATCCCGAAAATTCGGTTTTTTGATAATAACTCAAAAAATATTGAGTGTATACAAATAGGCTTTATAACTTAAATTAAAGGTAAAAATGTTTAATTTTTAAATTTTTTCCAGGTTATTACCTTGAAAAAATCCCAAAAATTCGGTTTTTTGATTATAACTCAAAGTTAGTTCTGATTAATTCTGGTTAGTTATAGTTAGTTCTGATTAGGTCTTGTTAGTTCTAGTTAGTTCTGGTTAATAACAAATTTTTTAAATTTGTGAATAAAATTATTAAATTTTTTGGATTTTTAAATTAAAAAAATACTTAAATAAAGTTGCTAAAATGCTTTAAAAAAAATAAAGAAATGTTATATACAACTTTTTTGGAACACTCTGTAGAATATTAATTGGTATTTTTTAAATTGCCCTAAAAATATACATACTTCACCAAATTTTTGAATCCCCTTATTTAATAATGATGTAGTTGTAAGGATTTTTACCTTTTTATTTTACATTCTGAATGCCTCTACACGTTTTTTTTTATTATAAATCATTTATTTTACTTATTTGAATCCCAAACCACTTAAAATTTGTAGAAAAAAATCTAAAAATCCGGTACCCGGATTAATAATTATGAATTATTCGTACAGTGCCCGGATTAATAATTATAAAATTTAGTACCCGGATGAATAGGTTCATCCGTATTTTTAAATCCTCCCCGTATTTTTAAAGACACTAAAGGTAAAAAATTTACTAAAAAAAATCCTAACTTACAACTAAAAAGCTTTAGATTGGCATTTTTTAACAAAACATTATAATGTTTTTAATTATGTTATTTAATGTAATTAAATTAAAACAAAGTAATTAACATTTGTTACAGCCGATGAAATAAATAAAATAAATATTGTTTTAAAATTTACGCATAAGCGCCAGAGTTTAACGTTCTCTCGTGAAAAAAGACGGACAACCGGATAAGGTGAGAAGAAAGAAAAACTCAAGTAGGTAGGTATTCGACCATTTTTGACTAATGGACTTCGAGATAGCTTAATGCTGTTAGCTTGTTCGAACTACAGCGCGCTATCATAAACAGATTAAAATTTTCTAAAGTTTATTTAAGATTTAGTGTCGTATCTTTACTTTCGACTTTTTACTGTAATGGTTTAATGGGCCTGTCCTCGGAGATCTGTCGAGCCACGATGGAATGGATATTCAGCCGATGGCGAATATCAGTCGGTGTAATGTACTTTAAGTGAATTTTTACTTCCAATCAGCAAATGGAAAATGTAATATAAAAAACGTGTTTTAATACCAGGCCTTCCTCGAAATAATTTAACAAATGGAAGATTCGCAGAAGTGCCAACGCAGATAACGTAAAAAGTTTATCTTAAAAAACGGCCTATACGTTGTTATTTTGTTTTTAAATTTAATGTTTTGTAAACGCGCGGTCAGCATCTGTAAGTCGGTTACATTCTCACCCTTAAAGACAGGGGTGGACTTCAACTTGCAGAGGACCCACCACAGTATGTTTTTCTAAGTTTTTAAAACCATCTTCATGTCATGGGCGTCGATGCCCACCTAAAAAATTATCACCAAATGGGCATTGCTTTACAAGATTGTATTGTTAATGTGTATTGTGATAAAAATAAACTCCATCAGTGCCGAAATTGTTAAAGCTAAACATATAGGGGCACGATTTATCTCAGTTTCGGGATAGTTGATAGAACGAATAAAGTGAGAAGTGCGGAAGGGTTTCTCCAGATGGGCTATAAATGGATAGATGCATGAGAGTGGCACACGTATTGTTTTTTTTTTTTTTTTTTTTGACGCTACTAGAGGAAGAAATATTTTGGTTAATTCCTCGAAACAGAAGTCGTAAAAATACCTACATAAGAGTCCGCTAGAGCTCGGCGATAGGCAATAGGAATCCTTATGGTTATACGAGTGGGGCGCCATGAATAAGGCTTTGAATGAAATCAGAAACGCCAAGAGATGAGGAAAACGTAATTTTTCAGGAAAGGAAATAGTACTTTAAAAAGGGTTCGGCCGCTCATAAGTAAAGGATGTTTTTTTGCCCCAATTCAGAAATAATTTAAGGTCCTGTGAAAGAAATATCTGCATTACCCTGCGACTGTTTTCTAAATCAGGATTAGGGACTGGCTTGAGAAACTGAATATTAGAGTGAGCATCGTCAGCAAACCTATTGAAGGAATTGATCATTAAAGAGAAAAGATCGTTGCTGTGAAGAAAAAATAAATTCGGTACCAGTACTGAGGCCTAGAGTACCCCAGTATTAACATGACGAAAGATAGAAAAATGACCATAACTGATGTGCCTACTTAAAAGGAAACTGGAGAGTCAAGAATACATTTTAGATGGGAGATCGTAAAAAGAAAGTTTTTTGAGGAGCGCGTTATGCTAAACCTGGTCAAAAGTATTAAATATGTGAAGAACAACCATTTGAAATACGCCAAGAAATTCAAGGAACTTGTTCCAGTTATATAAAACAAATGAAAGAAGATCTGCCGGATCCACACGGTGATAAAGAAAAATCGGATGTCATATTACAATATAGGTCCCCAAACTTTTCTACCTCGTAGACATCGGATGTTTTTTGATTTTGGGTGAATTCACTTACACTAAGTTTAAATGTTTGTAAATTCATCAACAAGGAGTACCGGCAGTTCAGGCTTCAGAGCTTTTAGGTCGTCCAAAAATATGAAGTAATCGTAAGCAACTTTTTTCCAGCTTTTCCCTCGTCCTAGTAAAAGTGGGCTTTAGCGTGGTTTATAATTTTTTTACAAAAAAAAAACGAAATCAATTACAAGCCACTGACCGTGGATGTTTAACGCTATACCTCAATAAATTGAAGTCAAAGTTTCATCGACAGCATCTATATTCCAAAATTGTTGCTAGGTCCTGATTTATTTTGTTCCAATTCCAAATATTTACTTGCATTTTGTGTGTTATCGATAAACCTATAAATAAATATTGTACGAGTGTTTTTTTTACAGATTTTGACTTTATAGAAAACCCTATCGAGCAAACAACATTTTATTTGCAATTTAAAATTTGCTCAAAGTAAATAGGTTTAAGAAAAGTCAATATTTGGCATGCAATAGAAAATTTTATAAAAATCATTGATTGCAATCAGTAAGATTATGAAAATCTAAGATATGAAAGATAACGAGCTAAGGGCAGAAACAACTACTAACCAAAATTAATTTGGAATGCATGGAAAGCTATCTATTACATACCTATTTTTAAAATATATAGAAGTATTATTGCCAGGTTTTTGTTAAATTTCGGCTAATTACAGAATATGAACTCGAACGAAATATAATGCCAAATAATATACGAACCTCGCTGTATAAAGTTAATGCACAACGATTTAAATGACGAAACATTATATCCGATTTAAATAATGTAACTTTAAACAAAAAATACATTTTTTGAATTTATTGTTAAAATATTGTAATGGAACCTAATCAATACTCAGTCATTTAGAAATCAAATGACAGGAGACTTTTCAAGATCGATTAATACACATTTTTATGACCCATAAATGTTGCACTTATGGGAATTGAATTATTTATTGGCTTTGCAATTAAGTTTTAATTTCCAAGTACATGGCGCGCAAATAATATATATATATATATATATATATATATATATATATATATATATATATATATATATATATATATATATATATATATATATATATATATATATATATATATATATATATATATATATATATATATATATATATATATATATATATATATATATATATATATATTTGTGTTTATGTTACTACATGCTGGGCAAAACAATTAGTTCCACCTTGGGAACAAATACGTTAAAAGTGAGGAGTGGGGAGAGGTTGCCCACAATAGAGGGTGCTACCACTTTACTGGTAGACGAATGAAGAGGTATAATAAAAGAGACCGCTGACAAGGTTACGCAGATGACTTCGTCATCGTAGCCCGTGCCAGGCATCTAGGCTATGTCTAAAAACTCAGAGAGCTTTGATCATGGTAAAAAGTTGGTGCAGGAAGAAGGATCTGTCCGTTAATCCGCAGAAAAAAAATCGTACCTTGGTTAAAGGGAGGAAAATTCGTTTTCTTAAGAAGTCAAATATTTGGGAATTATTTTTAATCAAAAAACCACTTGAAGACCAAATCTAAGAAGTAACCCAGAAGGCAAAAAGTGCCCTGGAATGATGTAGAAGACTATGTAAAAAAAATTAAGGAACTCCTAAGATGACCCTATGGTTTTATGAGATGGTAATAAGGCGAATATTACCATACGGGTAGGATGCCTGGGCAGTAAACTTTACATAAAACGTAACAATCAGGCAGCTGCAGTGTGTGCAAAGCTCGAGGCATAGGCTGCATCACGGGGACCATGAAAGCTACCCCAGCTGTAGCCCTACATGCCGCCACTTCACATCTTTATAGAGGTAAGGGCAAAGCCAAAGCCAACAAGGTATAAGGAAAAGCCCATTTCATGCTGCAAAATGGGCTGTAGTGGAAGAAAAAAAAATGTGCTAAACTTCATTGATAATCTAAGATCAGTAAAGTTACGAAAAGTTGGATGCGCTTAGTACTAAAATGGGTAACTGGAGGGGCCCCTCACTCATCAGTTTTATATACATATTGCGCAATGTTAAAAAAAAACTGCGACACATTGCAAGACTATGCAAGGCACTGCAAAATGCTGCAAAGTATTACGAGACACTGCAACGCACTACGAGGCATTTGCAACGCATTGCAAGACACTGCAACGCATTGCTAAACATTGCATTACGTTGCGAGGCCCTGCAGTGTTGAAGCAATGTTAGACACTGCAACGCAGTGCAAGACACTGCGTGGTATTGCGAGACATTACAAAGTACTGTAAGACACCGCGAGACACTTTGCAGTGCCTTAAATAAAATTTGTACACATATTGCAGACAGTGAGAGATTCCTTTGGAGTAACGGGTGGGAACTCCACGCCGTGCTGTTTAGTTAGTTGTGTTTTGTTCCTTATTTATCCTTAGAATGTTCTTTTTAGATTTAACTCTTCTTGTTCTGTTTTTATTCTACCGTCAATTACAAAGAAAATCGTTAAAGTAAGTAACCTTGAACTGTTCAAAAACATTTTTTCGGTTACCTTGCCTGTTGTATTTCACAATTAGCACATGTACGTTATGAACTTTTTTTTGTTGTAAAATAATCACTGCCTACAGTATAATTAAAAAAATATCACAACAGCCTTAAAAAACGTCTTCACACTTATATACAAAAAACATTTATGGATTTGTTGTTAAACCCGGTTGTTAATTACAAAAATCCTTGCAGGGGAAAAATTTAAAACTGTTACAGCGGAACCAACGCCATTTTTATCGTAACAGTAGTTGAGTAATTCGGGGCGTGGAAATTAGGGTATAATTACCTCAGGCAGCTGTTTTTATGACAAGTATATCCTGTCATCTATTATCATCAAATTTCTGTACCTGTTCGAAAAAAAACAAAGCTTTTTTATCATTTTATTTTACATCGGTATAAAGCATTTGAATTCGACATGGATTATTAAGTAATTGTTCATTTTAAAAATATTAAAAAATAAGTAGAGGTTTCCGATTATACCTACTAATACCATAATGTGTGGATAATTATTTATTTTACTTTTATTGGTCATTTAAATAGTACTCAGCTACCCAAATACCCATTTACTCTAATAACCCTTGTTTATGCGTTTAAAAAAAATTAAATTTTAAATAAAATTACAAACTAGTTTTGGAAAAGAAAAATAAATCTTCATTTGTCTTACATAACTAAAATTAAGTCCCTTAAATTTCTTGGCAATTCCCCAATCGTCGCTCTTGACGTATCTAAGGCTTTTGACCAGGCTTGACATAATGCCACCCTAAAAAAAGTTCCCTTTTACGGTGTGAACGTTACCTTTAAGACTGCCTTTAATTGGCACACACATATTATATCTACAGCCACGACAGCTATGAAAACGCTCTGATTTCTTTTTCTTCCTTTCTTAGTTGTATAGTCGATACGTGTCTTTTCGGAATACTGATCCAATGTCAGGGAAATAGCGTTTCCTACACTTTCCATCAAGTTTCTGCATTGCATGGCTTCTGCTTAGAAGAATTAGCCAATATAATCCCTTTTCTAGCGGCATCCATTTATAGTCCATCTGGAGAGTTCACTTTCTTTATTTATGCTTTGTTTGTTCTGTCATCCTTAGAATGTCTAGTTTGTGGAATCTGCTGTGTTTAAAAATATTTCCTTCCCCCATTGTCGTGTTAATAAACTTAAGACCTCCACGGTATGTTACACCTTTTAGGATTTAGGCCGTCGTGGATTGTCCCAAGAAAAAATGTATTTAATTTATTTTAATTAATTAGAGTAATTAAACCACAACTAATAACATATAATTTTTATCCATGAATTTACCAAAATAATTTTTAGGTTATAAATCATACATCTTGTCATTGGCACCCTACTGCCCCCCAAAAAAATACATACTCGAAAAAAGAAGTTAAGTTTTACCTATTTTGATAAAACAAATATAGCTATGAAATTGAAATAAACAGACGAAAGGACAGCCAATAGGTTTGTTTGTCTGTCCTTTCCGATACCTAGGTACATTTTACATTAAAGCAAATTTCTGCGTTGACCGTTATTAACTTGCCTCTATGATAATAAACCGGTATTACAAATTCCAATTAACCAAAACCTTTGTCACCGATTTATATTTACCTCTGAAATACCTACCATTACTCATCAAAGTAATGCATTTTATTGCGGTTCTAGGTAAATCCTAACCCTAATCAACTATAACAGTACGGGCAGGTAAATAAAATTAATCTGTCGAAAATAATAATGTCCTATTCTGCATGCCTCTGTCTAAAGTTATTTGGATGAACCACTAAACAGAATTGTCATTATGTTTTCATACAATTACGAAATGTGACGATAGATGATATTAAAAGTAAATATGAAATTAAGACGTTAAATTAAAAACATTAGTGACGTACAGATATGTTGTAAAGATTGTAGCGAAACAAAAAGAATAAAGGAATTCCAGTCAAAAGTACAGAATCTACTTTCACACAATACTTAAAGGTACCCTAAAGAAAAAGTGATAGAAGACATTGCTCGCAGGTAGATTCGATGTCTCACATAGAATACTTTAGGTGACTTTCAATATTTACAGAGTTACTAAAATCATTTGAAAAAATATTTACACTTGTTTTAGTTCTTGTTATCGGGAATCGAAAGATACATGTCTTGAGCAACTGATGAAATCACCGCTATGTGGAGGAATGCAGGTTTTATCCACGAGTGTAATGTACGCAAATAATGTAAACCACATTAAAAAACTAACAAAACCTTACTTGTTATGCTTAGAGTAATCAGTTTTCTTTATTCTCTAATTCCATGTAAAGAAAAATCATGTTTTTGGTCTCTCAGCAGCAATAGATGTAAAATCATTTCTTTGAAGCAATTAAGTATTAACTTACCTTAACGGGTATTAAGGTACATTACCCCATAAGTTGAAAAAATCTGGTTATAAGATTTTCACTCTTCATAGTTTTTCACAGCACTTTTTTTAAAGGCGCCCACGAGAGAGCGTTAAATCCAGTTCTGGTCGTGGTGCATCTTTATGATATGGTAACTACCAACATGAAGAAGTAGGCCCGAGAGTAAATCTTACGAAAATTCCAACTAACCACAATATTCTGATGGATATCGCACTCACAAAAAATGTTTTGCCAGCAACCGATTCTTACGAAAAATGTTTTTATTTATATGATGATTTTGTTTTTAAAACAGTTTTGCGTACGGCTCGAAGGACCAACTTCGACAACTCAATACATACTAACGACGGCGATGCTAGCGACAATTCAGCTAAGCGAGTTTTAAAAGAACTCTAAACGACAGTTCACGAACGTGTTACGAGTACAAAGCACCGGGAAATTTGAAATATTTTAATCTTTATAGAATTCACTCGTGTAGTAGTCCGTAATGAAAGTATGTGCATTTAAATTAAGTTTCTTTAACAATTATTAAAATAGTTTTAATTAAAAAAAAACTTCAAACCAGACACAACGATAATTTCTGCAATTATATTCCCATTTATGGCACATGGCAGAAATATCCTATGGTTTATTTTTATTTAACTTTTGAAAGGTTTTAAATTATAAATTTTTTATTTCTTGTTCTCTCGTTTCACGAACTTTGAAGACAACATCGTTTTAGTTCGACTAAAAATATCTTTAGCTACAATATTAATTTATCTATAATCAGATTTTTTTTCTCTTAACAATAAAAATTGCCAATTCATTGCACGCATTCTAAACCAAAGGAATTTTGAAAAGCAATTCTGAAAATTTAGTTGCTGAATGCCCAACATCAACTTCCATCTATTGGTGCGACGCTGAAGGTAACCGGGAGTATGTCACGAAACCTTTCTCTCTTAAATATCGACAACGACGTAGGCGTGATATTTTAGTCTAAAAATCGAAACTTTAGTTCCGCATGAAAATTATGTATTTTCGTTGACGCTAAGATCAACAGATTAGATTACTAAAAACAGTTAGAAAAATGTATTAGTCCTTATTATTTAGGTATTATCCACACATAATTGGTATTATCCAAATTTTATTTGATTTTTGATAACGACATTTAATAAGAGAGTTCCAATTTCTTTTTTCCAAAATAACAAAAAACTTGCCTTCTCCATGAATAACCCCCAATTTATAAATTGAACGTTTCGTTGTCGTTACCGTTTTGCTGCCGCTTAAAGTCAAACGACATATCGCTGTTCCGGTAGAATAACGACGCAACTGCTAAAATGATAATTTTACAGGAGAGACTAAAGTTTAAATAAATTTGTTATTTTTTGCCACAAATTAAACACATTTTATTTATTAACAGCTAAATCCATGTCATTAATTACAATTTCGACATATTTTAAAAGCATACTTTCTAAAAAAAAACAATGTTTATATTTGAGTGTGTTTTTGTATTTGCGTCATTATTTCCCTAAATTTAAAAACAACATTTAGAATTTGTGCCAAAATGTTAATAAAAAAGTAAGCTAGAAAACAGACTAAAAATGAAAACTTACAAACTTAAACGACTTTTTTTAGTTACAAATAGAGTCGAAAAAACATTTATAATATTGTGGAATTATATTGCTCTCTAATTAGGCCTTTGAGATCCTTTTTTATTCTCAGCAATTACAATTTTTTTAATATAAGCCGGTTTTAAATCAATGTCCTGTAGCCTTCTTATATCTGAAGAACGTCTTTTTTTTGGCTGAAACTCTACACTATCCCACTCTACTTGTTGGTAGCTTATCTTGTATTTAAAAACGTTGCTTCCTTTTTCAAACTGTAACAATCTTACTTCACTAATTTTAAAATCATCTCCATCCACATTTTTGGAAAAATTGGGAGTAGCTTCATCGTATAATGCCTTAAAGTCAAAAAAATCCTCAGTTCCCATTTCTTTGATCTCAAGCGGATTTCCATTTTTTTTTGCATTTCTGATTACGGTTACAATCTGATCGGGCACATAAATAGGACCAGACCTTTTAGCTCGCTTCATAGACCTTTCAATGATGCTGTGAATAGAGTCAGCCTGATTTTGTGTATGACCTCTCACCAGGTATTTGTGGGTTATGGAATTAATTTCTAAATGTTCGACTGCGTACAAGTACATTCCAATAAGATATCTAAAAGATAAATAAATAATTTTTCATACTAGGGACCAGTACTTTCAGCAACGAATAACTGTATTCTTCGGATATTTACCATGGAAACCATTGTCAGCACAATCGTAGTTATGATATTTATTCGAGGAATAAAGTTATTCGGTGATGAAAATACCGGCCAATACCAACAAATAACTTAATTCTTCAAATATTTACCTATTTAACTATTGTTGACACAATCGCATGTATGACAATTATTATTGGGCAAATAAAGTTATCCGTTGATAAATATACTGACCCGAAATGCTTTATTATTAAGTAGTTATGAGTACCTATTTTTTTGTTGGCCCCCACAATTATCCGAGTAAAACACCACGTTAGATGAAGGGTTTGTTGCTGCCAGTTGTTCCAGATATTTAAAAATGCAGGTACCTATTTCTGTTACTCCTCTATGGCCAAGTCCCTCATGCCAAAAGAAACAGTAGGATCTGTCCTTTTCAATTTCGGTTATCTAAAAAAAAAATATTAATATTATCAAAGTAACTACTACATTAGATGTATAATATGTGTGAAGTTACTGATGTGCTGCTGCTATAACGATAAATAATCTATTACTTATGAAATATATCTTGACTTGTAGAAAAAAGCAGAACTATAAGAACTGGCAATACAGCCTGCAAGTCAAATTGCTAGTACTATTTCGTTACTGCGCTACAGTTTTATTAATAGAAGCGAGCTCGGCGTATCACTTCGCAGGTAATGACTTTCGCGTATTCCAAGCGTATTCATTAAAAAAGGTTTTACATACGCGAGTTTTGTTTCCGTCGTTATGTAAATAAAACGCGCAGTTCGGCCTTCTTGGTTCTGTAGACGATATTCTACGATATTTTAGTATTAGTTGTTCTACACAAGAGCTAAGAAAATCGCGCTGTCTCTGAAAAGATGCAAGTTCCCAATATTGATTAAATTGTTTAGCTCTTAGTTCTTCTGAAAATTCTGGAACAGGAAAGTACGCATTTCTCGGGGCAAGGAGGTTTCATTCTTTTGGCCTTGATTTTTCCTGATTTTGAGCAATAACTCTTTCCAGAATTTTTTAAATCGTTTAGCTTTTAAGTCAGTCCAATCATTCACATGCCTTGTTCTCTTTTTGCCCTTTTAGAGACGATTTTCTCCAGACGAACTTTTCTGAGAAGACTGAAAAATCAGAAAATTCGTCAGAAGCTCTCTGTTCTTTGTAATTTTTTTTAGGTATTCTTTTTATACTTAATTTCATTTCATCGGTTTTTTTGACATTATATTCATACGAAGTAGAAGGAACATTATCCTTCGATTCATTATTACAGCTACTAGCAACATTTCGTTCTAAGCAATTTAACTTCTCATTTTCGAATTTTCAGGCACCACAGCTTCCAACTTTTTATATTAGAACTGTATATACAATTTTTCCAATAATGAGCGACAATCATGCCCATTTTATAAAAAAGAAAACAAAACGGCGACGGTCAAACGACGTATGAAATGAACGTTTCGTTGTCGTTACCGTTTTGCTGCCGCTTAAAGTCAAACGACGTATGAAATATATTAGAACTGCGGCGACGGCGTTTATAAATTATTGTATTAAACGTCATAAGTCTAACTTGCTAACGGGATCTGCAACAGCAGCGCAAACAAAACGTCATGTTTATGATTGACCTTAATAATGTAAATTTAATTGTCTAAATTAAAATTTAAAAAACAGGCAGAAATCGTATCTTACACCACATCAACACATTATATATACACATAATATAAGAAAATTAATAATTGTAAAAGTTTAACTTAAAAAAAAAAGTTTTTAATAATTTAATTAAAAGCTGGTGCCCAAAAGCACCAAATATTTAAGTTTTTCTCAACTGGTGACGATCTTTATCCCGAGCTTTACTCGCTACTCAAGTAAAATAACTTTCAATTTAAAGGAAATTAAATTATCTTGTATTAAATTTCTCCAGATTACCCTGCATAGATCATCCCAGCAGTACAGTATCATTCAAAGAGGACTGAAAAATGTCATATTTGTGGCGTTCTTCCTATTAAAAAAAAATATAAATAAACCAACTTCTAAGCTATTTTCCTCATTAAGATTAAACCAACAAACGGTATAATTGGCTAGGATGATAAATTCAGAAACATTCTTGTATCTTAGGATTACCTCTAGCTATACCAAGGAAATAGTGAATTCTCATCTTTTACCACACCTGAAAAATCCCAGAGTAAGTATGAACTATTCTTATGATGCTCACGTTAACTTTTTTTCTTGGACACGTAGGTACCCAAACCTTTTACCCTTTAAACATATCATAAGAGAAGACTTTTAAACCAGGTACAGTTAGCTTGGAATAAAATGCCTCAAACAGACATCAATTATCCAATCAGAAGTACAATTCGACGGCTAAGTGAGTGTATACAAAATCAACGTGGTTAATGATTGGGAAAACATTTAGTATTTTTAACTTACTTTTTTTAATACCACTTAAACAAAAACAAAAGAAGCTGATGCCAAGGGAAAAGGAATTCGTTATTTTAACAAAGATATCAATATTATTTTTTAAAAAAGCTGAAACTTTAAATTCCTTTTTACAAAAAAATGCTTTATTTTCAAAATACTTTTGAAAACATTTAAAATACAAAGAAAACCATAACTGCCTTACGAACAGATGAAAAATTAAAATTTTTGTAGTTGCAAAGTATAAAATTTCCTTAATTTCTAGATGTATATGAACTGGAAAGTCCTAAAATAAAAAAAAACTACTTGTACTAAAGTTGAGATTTAGAATAATTTAACTAAAACGCTTTTTTTAAATAAACCAATTTAAAAAATATACAAATTACTTTACTTAGTGGTGCTGTGAACTGTTTTACGCCAAATAAATGCCAAAACATTATTTAGGTAATTCCAAAAATAACAATAATGCCCAAAATGGTGCTTACCATTCTTGTGTAAATTTGTACAGATAAAAAGTCGTTTTCTGAATAAAGTTGAATAAAAATCTATCCTAAAAGTATCCGAATACAGTGTTATGTAAAATTGGCACCATTTTATAAAATCCTTCAGTCACCATAAATATTTTGTAATGGTTTTTAAAATCATTAAAAATAATTATATCAACATTTCGGTTAACTCTAAGAATATTCAGACACTGTATTATAGAACTGTATTAAAGCTTCTTTAAATAACACTAAATAACTATTTTTTTAAGAATCTTTGGGAAAGAGTTTTTAAGAAGAAAATGCTGTGTAACGTGGTAATAAAATAAATGAGTTTTTTAAATATATTTTTAAAGTCGCCACAAATATCTTTGATTTAAAACGAAATGCTCTGCTATGACATGGAAATACATAGAGGAAGCCATACCTATGTGATTCAATAAGTAATATGGACCATCGTTTACACGTATCACGCGTGGGGCCTGAAATTTTTAGTGCAAAGGAAATTTTACTGGAATTTATATATCATGGTTTTAAGCGAGCTGATTTCTGAAAAGTATTTATTTTTTGTTAATAAATCCACTTCTTAAATTGAAGTTATTTTGCAAAAAACCCATGTCAGATTATTTTAATTATAATCAATTTTAAAGTTAGCACGTTTTTAACTGTCGTTAACAATACAAATATGATAATTGTAACTTTACATGTCTGTATTAGAGTTACAAACTCATGCATGGACGTTCAAAATGGCTGCTTCCTATAAAGTACATTTGTGTTAGTAGCAAGCATTTTAAGATAATTAAATTATAAGGCTATTTTTATAAAATATATATAAAACAATTAGATTCTTTGAGTTGAAAGCCTTAGGCAGGTCAGTGCTAAGACACAATTTCGTTGTGTCATAAGCATTCTTAAAACAAGCCGTATTCTTCAACTTTTGTTATAACGATTATCTGATATGTTTTTAAAAGCGACCTAGAATCTTGGGGAATTAAGTTTTTACTTCGAAATAGAGCTCTTAGTGCTGAATGTAAAATATAAAAAAAGCGCCTATGATCTTAGATGGGTTTAAATTTATCTTTTTTGTCCTGTTCTAATACAAAATCACCTATTTCTTCACTAGACTCTAATTCTACTAGTCAATTGTCTCTTACTTTATTGTACCTCTCCATTTCGACATCATTTACCTTATCATCCTCTGTTTGTAGGACAAGATTATCGTGAGCAGTATTATTATGTGGTTAAATTTCCAATAAAGTAAAGTTAGCACTTTGTACTTGCACCATTTAAGGTATATTCAGTATTTTGTCATATTGATTTGTCACCCGAATCATCTCCAGGTCTGGAGTAAGAATTTATTACCGTTTTACCTGCCTGCTGTGTTTTAGTGCTAATACCACTGTTACTATTTCTAATATTTTTGTCACAAATTTTTAATCTTCTACGAAAGACACCACTTCTTTATTTTTGTTTTTCCATTGTCCTGTATCAGACATTACAAATATCTGCTCCTGCACTATCTATGCGACTTTCATTGTTGATTAAAATAACTTGAAAAATAGATTTATTTCAATTGCTATAAATATTTTCATAAAATCAAAGACTAGGTATAATTATAAGGAAATATAACCCTACATCTAATACAAGAAATATATTATAGCAAATGTGTTTTATTGCATAGTCAGCCGCAAAAATATTATTTTTAAAAATATTTATTTAATAATTTTATTCCTGTTTCCAATCTACAGCGGACTGCATCTCTATGAAATAATTATATAGCAATTTACTTTAAAGGGCGAAATAGTCCTAAATACTGCTTTAGAAAAAGTATTTTATAGGATGATCAACAAATATAAAATAATTTTTAAAAGTTTTTATAACGGTATTAATATGCTGCAAAAGACTCTTATAAAGAGGTTATAAGACAATTTAGTTTTGTAGACTAAGTTTTTTTATAGCTCAGTTTGATAATAATTTTAGAACTGCTTTATTGGGTATTTTATAATAATGTAGTAAAACCGTTTTAATAATAAAATAATAAAAAAAAATTCAGTTGCATACGATAATATGGTGTTATCTACAACTGTAATATAATTAATTAACATCTTGGAAGCATTAATAAAACAAGAAAAAACCAAAATAATTGTAGAAAATCAAAATTATAAAATACATTTGCTAGTTGGGCAGCCAAAAATTAATAAAATAAAAACTGCCGCCGTGTTTGTCAGTCTCATAGCTAATGAAAAAATATATGTTTTTTTTTTTAATTATGTAATTAATTTTTTTGATCGTCAATTGATAAAGAATAAGTAAGGAACACTAATTGCGCTTGCTCCTAACTGGTTAATATTAAATTAACGTTTGGCTGTAAACCTCTGTAAGGTTATTTTCTGTCTTTAAGAAAATTTAAAAGCTGTGAAACAGATCGCTCTAAATCCATTGCTGTTGTTCTCATTATATCTGGACCTCTTAAATTATGGTGTTCTATTTTATTCAGTCTAATCCGATTGTAAGGGTTTAAAAGCATCCCTGTCCTAGGATGCTTCGGAAAATTCCGGTCGAGTTGTTGTTCTATTATTGTCTAATTCAATGCATTACGGCCAATCCGTAGTTGGTCCCAAGGGCCCAGTTAACTCAACGTTTCGGTCGCTCGGGCCCCATCGAATGCCTTTGGAAATCGACTTGTTTTTACCGAAGAAAGAGACAATAAAATCTTTAAATGTGTTTTAAGGACGCGTATCATTTTTTACATTTTTATTTCAACAAGGGGAAAAAGATATGAATAATTATTTGGAGAATTACCATTTACCAAGACATGATACATTTTACAAGAAAAAATAACAGCCTTTTAACTGTCAATATGTTCAAAATTTTAAGACAATTTTTTTATTAAAATATTATTAAATTGTCTGACTTCTCGGAGAATTTCTCGCCCACGTCAATTAGTATTTTTCCTTGTGCATTTTTTAAGTCATAATGTAAGTATAAAGGTTAGTCAAAAAGTAGTTCTGATGGTTAACTTTAACCTTATGCCAATGATTGTTTAACATTTGCTAAAAACGTGATTCTGTAATTATTGTCTTAGACTGAGTTCAGAAATAAAATGAAGCAGTTTTGAACTTGAAATATAATTTTGTATTTAGAAAAACCTAAACTTACGATAAAACAGCTTGTCCCAGGATACCTCGCCGAAGAGGATAAATGGATTTTTGAATTTAAAAATAGTATTTTGCGATTCTGTCTGCAAGGTTTGAAACGATAGATCCTACCATAACCATAAAAAAAACATTTATTTGTTTTTTAAATTCATTTATAAAAATGATTGTGTTGTGGTATCCATAATTTTTTTATGGTCAAAATTCCTTAACGGTTAGAGCTTTGTCGAATAAAAGTGATAAGGCGCCAGTAACGTGGAAAACTTCAGTCTTAGGATAATTTTTTCAAACACCATAGTTTAAATTTACGAGCTGTAACTCCAAATTATGACCTAATTTTTAATTCTGAACAATGTATTTTAATAAAAATAAAGGTACTTTATTGGTGGCGATTTTTCCCAAACTCTTTTTAACTGACCCTGTATATTACCGATTCAAGTAAAATTCGGTGAAATGTCATTTCAGACAATGCAGACTATTATTCCAAAATATTGTTGGTATAAAGCTATCGATAGAAAAGACCCTTGCGGAGGTTTATTAAATTAAAATATATATTTATATCATGGTTAGGATAAAAATTGGCATCTCTCAGATATACAGGATGTTTTAATAAAAACTCCCAGGCCAATTATTTCAAAAACAAAAAGTGATTTAATTCTGTAAACGCCAGTTTTTAGCCTTTTTGGTTGGCTCACATCTGTGTAAAAAATGTGTTTAAATAATACAAGATGTAGGTGGCGCCAATGTGCAAAATTTTTTTTTGAGGACAGGAACTTTTAAATTAATGTTGTGAGTCTTAAAGATAATTAATTTTTAACCAAATGATGTCCCATACAGGTTTTTGATAAATCCAACATGAATACAGATACTTGGGGTTAGGATTTCACGAGACTCTCGAAATTCGAGATTTCTCGTCTCGTCTCGTCTCGATTTCGAGACAAGATCGAGACGAGACTTTTTTTGTTTTTTCGAGACGAGATCGAGAAAAACACTTCGAGATTTTTCGAGATCGAGAAATTATTTCGAGATTTCTCGATCTCGAAAAAATGTATGTGCTACAATAACTCACAGCTCTAAATACGCCAGAAAATAGAAAATAAAAAACTATACTAAGAAATAATTCTAATTAATTTTAAACGTGAGAACATAACAAACAAAAAAAACAATGACAACAAAGCAGAAATTATTTCGATATTTCTCGATCTCGATATGTGCTGCAATAAGTCACAGCTCTAAATACGCCAGAAAAAAGAAAATTAAAAACTATGCTAAGAAATAGTTTTAATTCATTTTAAACATAAGAACATAACAAAAAAAAAAAAAAATAGCAAAGATAGCAAAGTAAATAGAAAGGTAATATAAAGATAAAAGTAAGTATATTCATATTCTTAGAGAACTTAAACGTCTTAAACTGTTACAAATAATTTGCGTAATATCGAAAATTATTTTTTTTTTTGAAAGACGACTGTTTCGATTATAAAAAATGAGTTTGTTGCTGGTATTGGTACATGTACATTCTTCTTTTCACAAACGAAGAAACAATTTTAAACTTTTACCTTTTGTACCTAGGTAAATTTTAAATGTATGGATAAAAGATTAAATTAAAACATCAAGGATTTGTTTAATTTTCATTTTTTGGAAAAATATTTTTTATTTTTGTGCTGATACTTGGCGGTTTTTTGTTATACGTGGCTTTTAGTAGTCTTAGTTCATAGCATATACAGCCTCTGTACAGGGTGATTGGTAAGGAGAGGCGAAAAATAAAGGCCCGAATTAATTTTTTAATTCTAAATTAAAAACAAAAAATACTTTTTTTGCAAATTTTCCTTCGTTTTCAAGATATTTCACTATAAAGTTTTTGCCAAAAAAATTTTAATCACATTGTGGGTGTCGCTAATCTTAGTAGGCGCTTTCAAACTATTACGTCATATGAAATCAAGTTTAACTTTTGTCAAAAGTTAGACATTTGTCAATCTGTTATTGAAAAAATCACAAGAAAACGAAGTTTACTAACGAAGAATACGGTAATATTATTCATGTGTATGGGTATAACATAAAAATTATTAAGCATGTGCACCAAAGTGTCTAACTTTTGCCAACAGTCAAACTTGATTTCATATGACGTAATAGTTTGAAAGATTAGCGACACCCACAATGTGATTTAATTTTTTTTTGCCAAAACTTTTTAGTATAATATCTTGGAAACAAAGGAAAATATGCAAAAAAAAGTATTCTTGGTTTTCAATTCAGAATTAAAAAAAATATTTGGGTCTTTATTTTTCGCCTCTACTTACCAATAACCCTGTATTTTAACGTAATTTTTTTAATAGATAAAAATTAATACCCTTTATTGCAGCCTTGGCCTTGTGTTGTACGTTATAACCCATACATAGAATTTCTTAATAACATTTAGTTTTTGTTTTCGAGACTCTCGAAATTTCGAGAGTCTTGAATCGAGATCGAGAAATTTTCTTCGAGAAAAACTTCGAGACGAGAGTTTGTTTATTTCTCGTCTCGATCTCGAGAAACCCTGCCTTCGAGACGAATTTCTCGTCTCGATGAAATTACTTGATAATTAGTTTTTTTAAATAATATATATATATATATATATTTTATATATATATATATATATATATATATATATATATATATATATATATATATATATATATATATATATATATATATACAGTGACCGCCAGAAAGCATGCGACATATGGAAAAAAAATTATTATGACGTTTAGAAAAAAAATCGATTTTGCAGTTCAACTCTGCATCACTTAAAACCTCAGAAACCATTGAACGATCCCGATTGTCATTTGTTATTTGGCAGTAAATTTCAAATTTTGTTAGGTCGGCTGACCGAAAGTCCCCTTATTTGTCAAAATATCGAAAAATTTCATAAAGATAAGTTGTTTAGAATTTAATTCTATGACTATGTGTAAAATTTTGAGCCATTTGGATAAAAACAAAAATTTGGACTTTTTTTCCATAAAAATTTTTTATTTACCATTGAGAAACAGGTTTTCCAGACCTAAACTAAGGTTTCGGCACTCCTCCCAGAAATGGGTGGCAGGAGAGAAATGAAATACCTCCCGCGGACCAACAGGTAGGACGGACTGAGCTCTTAAACTGCTAAGAAAGCAATCTCTCTAGAAGAAAGAACTTCAAAAACAAATACCCGACCTTCCAGGTTAAAGGTTAAGGCATTGGACTAAGTCCTCGATATACATATAAAAAATCCAATCCAGACCCTCGGAGAATATCGGTTCAGCTGATGCCCATCATTATATGGATTTTTATATTTTACCGTATTGTCTCTTTGTATATTTTATTGTTTTTGCATAACTACTATTAGTAGTTTTAGATTGACCTGACATTCTAACTGCGTTGTTTTAGATTTGTTAATATCTGACACCAACGTAAAATAAATCTCAACAATCACTCTGCAGCTTATATATATATATATATATATATATATATATATATATATATTATATATATATATATATATATATATATATATATATATATATATATATATATATATATATATATATATATATATATATATATATATATATAAATATTTCTTAAGGATTAAAAAAAAAATATCGTCCGAATTTATTCACTAGAGAGACGCTAAGGAAACAACAAATATTAAAGGACAATTCATTGTTAGTAGCACTTGCAACGCCTTCAAAGCTTCTTAAAATAGATGATAATTAAATAAATACTTTATTTTATTATATTGTTTAGAAAAATCAGGTACCTTTTCTTCAGGTGCCATGTTCTCGTCGAACATTGGCTATCATCAGCGTTATCTATACTTTGTGTACAGCTTTTCTAAAAAGTAATGTTGTGCTGACTAAAATACTTTATTTTATTAAGTTCTGTAGGAAAGTCAGGTACTCATTCTTTAAGTGTTCCGATGATAACCAGCTTTCTCATCGAGCGCTGGCTATCATCACTGTAATCTGTACTTTGTGTACAGCTTTTTAAAAGAGTGATGTAGTGCGGACCAAAATGCTTTATTTTGGTTCTGTAGAAAAGTCAGTTACTTTTTCTTTAGGTGCCATGTGAAAAGTCAGGTACTTCTTCTTCAGTTGCCATGTTCTCGTCGAACGTTGGCTATCATGAGCGTAATCTGTACTTTGTGTACAGCTTTTCTAAGGGGTGATGTTGTGCTGACTAAAATAATATTTTTTAATAAGTTCTTTAGAAAAGTCAGGTACTTCTTTAGGTGCTATGTTCCCGTCAACCGTTGGCTATCATTAGCATAATCGGTACTTTGTGTACAGCTTTTCTAAAGAGTAATGTTGTGCTGACTAAAATAATTTATTATGTTCCGTAGAACAGTCAGGTACTACTTCTTTAGGTGCCATATTCTCGTTAAATGTTAGCTTTCATTAGCGTTATCTGAACTTTGTTTACAGCTAAAAGTGTTATTGCGCTGACTTAAAAAGTTTATTTAAATATGTTTTGTAAAAAAGTCAGGCACTTTTTCTTCAAGAGCCATGTTCTCGTCGAACTTTGGCTATTATCAGTGTAATCTGTACTTTTTGTACAGCTTGAGTGAGTGTTGCTGACTAAAATATCTTAATTTTATTATGTTTCGTAGAAAAGTCAGATACTTCTTCTTCAGGTGCGATGTTCTCGTCGAATATTGGCTATCATCAGCGTAATCTGTACATTGTGTACAGCTTTTCTAAAAAGTTATCTTGTGATGACTAAAATACTTTATTTTATTATGTTCTGTTAAAAAGTCAGGTACTTTTTTCTCAGGTGCCATGTTCCCGTTGAACGCCCAACTAGCGATTTGGTGTTTTATAAAAGTTCTAGAAATTTTTCCGACACAAATTTTATAAAACATTATTTCTCTTAGAAACATTTTTATAATATTTTTGCACCACTTATAAATGCAAAATTGGCACCATTTTATATAATACTTTAGTCACCATAAATATTTTGTAATGGTTATTGAAATAATTAAAAAATAGTTATATAAACATTTTGGTTAACCCTAAGAATATTTAGAAACGGCATTATAGAACTGTTTTATTAAAGCTTCTTTTAAAAGCACTAAATAACTATTTTCTAAGAATTTTTATGACAGACTTTTTAAGAAAAACATGCTGAACGGTAACACAGTAATAAAATAAATGGGTTTTTTAAATATATTTTTGAAGTCGCCACAAATATCTTTGAATCAAAACGAACTGCTCTGCTATGACAAGGAAAAACATCTGCAAAAATACACAGAAGGAGCCATACTTATTGGATTAAATAATAAGTAATATGGATCTTCGTTTACACCCATCTCCCGTGGGGACTAAAATTTTTAGTGCGAAGGAAATTTTACTGAGAATTTTATATCATGTTTTCAACAAATTTTAAGCGCGCTTTCTGTTTACCGATGATTTCTAAAAAATATTTTTGTTATTAAATCCACTTTTTGAATTGAAGTCATTTTGGAAACATACTTACGTCAGATTATTTTAATTATAATAAATGTTTAAGTTAGCACGTTTTTAACTGTCATTAACAACAAAAATATGATAATTGTTGTAACTTTACATGTCTGTATTAGAGTTACGAACTAGTGCATGGACATTCAAAATGGCTGCCTTTTATAAAATACTTTTGTGTTAGTAACAAGCATTTTACGATAATTAAATTATAAGGCTACTTTTATAAAATTTGTTTCTTTGACTTAAAAGTCTTAGACAGGTCAGTGCATAGACAAAATTTTGTTGAGTTACGGGTATTCTTAAAGCAAATGTACCTAATTACTTTCATCTCCAACTTTTGTCATGACAATCATCTGATTATTTTTAAAGCGTCCTAGAATCTTGCGAAACTATGTTGGGGATCCTTTTATTAACATTCCGAAATAGAGCTCTTAGTGCTGAATGTGAAAATTAAAAAAAAGTGCCAATGATCTGAGATTTTTTTAAAATTTATTGTTTTTGTGCTGTTCTTATTTTCCCTTGCCTCCTGTGTTTAAGTGATAATACCACTGTTACTCTTAGATATTTATAATATTTTTATAACAAATTTTCAATCTTCTACGAAACCATCCTATTTTTTTTCGTTGTCCTATATCCGACATTTTAAATTTCTGCTTTTGCACTATCAATCGCTATAAATATTTTTATAAAAAACAAAGCCCAGGTATAAATATAAGGAAACATAACCACACATTTAATGCAAGAAATATATTATAGCAAATGTGTTTTATTGCGTAGGTAGCCGCAATAATTATATTTATTGAAAAACAATTTAATTATGTAATGATTTTCTTCCTGTTTCCAATCTATACCAGACTGCATCTCTATATAATAATTATATAGCAAGCTCTGGAGCAACAATTTACTCCAAAAAACGAAATAGTCCTAAATACTACTTTGGAAAAAATATTTTATAAGATGACCAACTAATACAATAAAATAATTTTTATAAGTTTTTATAACGGTATTAACATGCTTCAAAAGACTCTTACAAAGGCGTTATAAAACAATTTAGTTTTGTAGACTAAGTTGTTTTATAGTTTTGTCATAAAAGTATATTTATAATTATTTTAAAACTGCTTTATTAGATGTTTTTTAATATTGTAGCAGAAACGTTTTAATGATTAAATAATAAAACATTTCAGTTGCAGACAACCATATACTGTTATCCACAACTGTAATATAATTATTTAACATTGTGAAAGCATTAATAAAGCAATAATAAAACAAAAAAGTTGTAGAAAATTAAAATTATAAAATACATTTGCTAGTTGGGCGTTGGCTATCATCAGCGTAATCTGTACTTTTTGTACAGCTTTTCTAAAGAGTAACGCTAAATTCATGATTAGCCAAATGTAGGTACCATTTTTTGCAAAAAAAAAATGTTTCTCTAGTAGATCTACGGTAGGTGGAGCTAAGTTTTTTCATTGGCTGAAACATTTCTCCAAAATTTTAAGATGCTGTGAATTCGGGAAACGAAATTTGTATTTCGATTTCAAGGGACAACACTTGTTTTAGGAAAACTTAAGAAAGTTTTTTTTTATTTTCTTTTGTACAGCATAGCGCTTGAGTTAGGCTTTATTTATATTATTAGTTTGTTCCAAAATATTAATACATAAAAAAAGGGTAAGAGTTAAAAAAAAAACGCAAAAAACTCATGAATTGTTCTTGTCTCCGTGAAAACTTTGCGGGAATATCTTATTCGTGATTGGATTTCGTGAATTCAAAACGAAAAATAAAAAGAATTTGGTCATTTATTCGAATTAACAAAAATATTTCGGAACACACAATGTCTTGTCGCGGTACGATTATATCTCCAAATTCTTCTAATCACATTTCTGGGGCGGTGAAGGCGGTGAACAATCTTCCGGGTTCACAGGGAGGAAGAAGGGTTTTCCCCTCATCCGAATGGATGAGGCCTCGTTTAGAGGGCAATAAAAAACCATGACCTAGAGAGTGACAATATGTGTTAATCTAATATTTCAAATGTTGTTATAGCTGATAACGAATCTAAAGATAATGAGACCGCCACGCCCAAAAGAAATTCAAGCAGGGATAAGCTTTCAGGAGTAGGGAGAAAAGTAACCTCTTCTGAAGACAACCAAGAGGGGTTAGCTTTTCCAAGAAAGCATTCAAATACCAAAAATGGTCAGGAGTTGGATAAAACTATTCCTCCCAAACATCCACCATGTCCTAAAGCTCCGCAACACTCCATTCTTTGGACAAGTCCGTACCACCTTAGTTGTTTTGTCCTTATGTCTGCTGTTATTGTGTGTCTTACCTTCATTTTTGTTTGGACTGTTTTTTCTTTCCAAAGTTAAATTTTCATTAATAATGGAGGGTGTTCCCTAATTATTACATGGGAGTCTTTAAATTTGGAAGACAAAGAATATTTCGAGAAAATACTAAACTTTTCTTAGTCCACTTAAACTACACTAATTTATTTTAATGTTTTGGCTTTGGAAATAAGAAACCTTCAAACTTATAATATATTTTTTATCAAGTTTAAATATTTCTGCAACGTCTTCCGATTCTCAGTCTTTGTTGGTCCCTGGCGTTTCGCACGTCCTCCTTTAGTCCCCTTTCTCTGATCTCTTTGTCACTGTCTTCCCTCTAACTCTTTCTCGGACGTCTTTCTTTTTTCTTTTGGTGCCCAATTGAGTTTTTTCCCCTTCCTTTGTCATAAAAATAAGTTAACCTCAGTTGTTTTGTTCTTATGTCTTCTGTTATTGTCCGGAATGTTTTTTCCTTCCAAAGTCGAGGTTTCTTTAATAAAGCGTGTTCCCTGATTATTATATGGAGAAATATTTTAATAAAAGTTTTCATGGGCTTTTTAAACCTTTTGTGTTAAAAAAGCATAATATACTATATTTTACAGCATTGTAAAAGGGACAATATATAAATTAATACACTAATTTATTATGTTTTGTAGGAAAGTCAGGTACATAGAATTAAACGGTTCTGTATCTGGCTCTGAGCAGTGGTCGCTTTGGCAGTATCTGATTCTGCGGGTTAGACTTCCCTCAAACGACAATTGCGAGGGGGCGGTTAAGTCTGGATCAGATTAATGTAGTATGGATTGTTCATCTGATGCCTACCATTATACAGATTTTTATATTTCATCATTTTGCCTTTTTGTATATTTTATTGTTTCTTGCACAGCTACTATCGGTAGTTTTAAATTGGCTGACATGCTAATTGCGATTTTTTAGGTTAATTTTTAAACCTATTATGCTAAAAAATCATAATAACATATTTTAAAGCCCTATTATTGGACAATATTTAAATTATTACTATTATTTATTATGCAAAAGGAATGTATCAAAAGGATACTAACCTACTTTTAGTTCACCTGAACCAGAAATATTTATTGTATTGATTAAAACTTAGATAACAACCGGAATTGTCAAAAATTGACACTATCCTACATAAAATTTTCGTTTAAGGGCTTATATTGTCTTGACATTTAAAAGATATCCAAATAAAGTACTTCCTTACGTGAAGGATACGTGTTTTATTTATGTAAATATAAGGTGATTTTGTTTTTATTTTGGCAAGTTTTGACGTCCAAAAGACTTTAATGTTATTATGGAGATTTAACATGGCGAAACGACCACCTTAATCAACTCTGAACGCTAGACAGAATATTGCCTCCTTGTGTTTTGGCAAGCCAGGTTTTTATTGTTACCTTTCTCTACTTTTTTAATTTGCGAATTTCTCGTATAAATTAAATAAATTTTATTCTTACTAAAAATAAATACGAAATCATTTTTATTGAAACCTATCAAAACACGAACCAAGAAATATTCGATTTAGAAAATAGTAATTTTAAATCGTCTCTTTTGTTTCAATTATATATATATATATATATATATATATATATATATATATATATATATATATATATATATATATATATATATATATATATATATATATATATATATATATATATATATATATATATATATATTATATATATATATATATATATATATATATATATATATATATATATATATATATATATATATATATATATATATATATATATATATATATATATATATAATATATATATATATATATATATATATATATATATATATATATATATATATATATATATATATATATATGTCATAGTCAAAGGTCGATATTCAGTCTCTTCGCAGAATGACTGGTTTATCCTAGGTTTGACCAAAGCCTTCGGGCTAACCTCGAAATAAATTCCATTTTCGGCCTTTGACTAAAGTATTTTTAGTCAAACCTAAAAGTTCCTAACTTTTCAGTCAAACGTCGAAAGTAAAACAATCTGTTTCGGGCTTTGCCTAGTCGATTCTAGAAGCGACTGGCAGACTCGGTCAAACGTCGACTGTACTTGTAACACGTTTAACTGTGTTTAGTCGTGGTTAGTTTTGGTTAGTTGTAAATGTAATAGATCTGACGTATTGTGCAATTCTAAATGCCTCAACATGTTTGAATAAAGACTAATTTTTTTATTTTACAATATAACAACAATAAACATTAAAATGAAAAAATCGTTTTATACCATCTAATTTAACAAAGTAAGACTTTCTAATACCTAATTAAAGTTTGGCTGGTCAAACACCGATTTCATTAAATTGAGTTTTGACGTTTGCCTGACCAAATTAGTTTCTCCTAGGTTTGACGAAAATTCTTTAGTCAGAGGCCGAAACACATTATTTGTTTGTGCTTTGACTAAGACTTCATGTCATAGCTGAGGATTGACTATAACATATATATATATATATATATATATATATATATATATATATATATATATATATATATATATATATATATATATATATATATATATATATATATATATATATATATATATATATATATATATATATATATATATATATATATATATATATATATATATATATATATATAATAATACATATATATATATATATATATATTTATATACATCCACGGTATGTTAGTACATAGGCTTAAAACCCGCGCGGACTATCCTAAGATTTAAAAAAATATATAGCGAAAATTACGTTATTTTATTAAACCATGTAATTTATTTTACCTTTATTTACAACGAGTTTTAGTGTCGATTCAGTTTAAATTATGTTTTTAGGTACCTGCATTACCAAAATTTTTATAACACAGAGATTTTCCAAAACGTAAAATATTTTAAACTATCCTGTCATTTTAAATAAAAACTGTTGATTTCCTAAGTGTAAAACGATGTAACGCGGCCCTTTTCACTTCCGTCGCCGAGACACACACACCGTCCCGTGTGCTGGCAAATAATTTTGAATTTAAACCTAGACACATGAATATGTATTTATAAGGGATTAATTAAACCGTTTATGATGGAAAAATTGCAAAAATCTGCCTGCGTAATAATTTTGTGATGAATATTTTAAAGGAAAAAAGTGATAGATCAAGAAAAGAAATTGGCCGCTACAGGCTAAAGGGGAAGAACAACTGCATCAGGAGCGCCGTCATTGCCTTTTGATGTTTTATCTTTTGTTTAATTATAAAAATAAATCAAGTTTTTATTAATTATGCCATCGACCTACCCACGTACTGGTGTAGTCTTAAATCATTTGGCCCAGAAATATACAAGTCAACAAGGATTCCAAACCATGGTCACCTGTACCTAATTTTTCCTGTATTTTACCTCCATAAAGTGAAAACCTCTTGCAAGATGTGGTATTACTGTTATGGTACGACCTCATGTCTAAAAATCCCAACCAATCAAAAGCTAGATTGGTTTCCTTTCGTCTTCTGTTTTACGCCATTTATAGACACAAAGATGTACCATTATCGAAAAGACAAGAACACTACTTAATATTTAATCACCCTAATGGTACGACCTTTGAGAATACACCTACCTAGAGTCGGCCTTGCCGCTTGGCCATGTGAACAAGCATGCGAGAAAGAAAGAAGAATAAGTCTACTATCTTTCTGTCTCGCTCCAGGTGCTGACTACCAAAAAGCAGCAAAGTTTTTTCATTTTTACGGACCAAGCTACCTAAAGTATTTTAAAAAGTAGGGTCGGTAGAGTGCGTTGCAGCAAAATTACGTCTTTTTCAGCTGATCTTTACCATGTTATTGACCCAAATTAAAGCATATTTTGAAAAACTTATCTGGTTTTTGTTTATCTTTTAAAATCCTCATTTTTCTTTGTCAATTTTTAAGAGCAAAATTATTTGTTTATTTTGTCAGACCTATTTTGATATTTAAAGTAATGTCTACAAAGCAGGCAAATAGGTCCTTATGTTCGTAAGTCCTAAAAGATCTTCTCTCTTCTCTGTATCAGTCCTATTCATAGTTTGTAGACTGTAGAACCCGTTACTCTAGCCCACGGTTGTGTTTCCACGTCGATGTCGTGGTTGGGCCCCAGTAGGATCTTTTTGTAACACGCGCTGGAGTTGCCGGTTATCGGCCTCCAACCGCTAGCGTATAGGACGAGATCCGAAGCTAAGACGAACAGGGCTGGGACTCTGTAAAAATATAAGGAAAGAGAATCTCAAAATATGGATCACATGTTCTTGTTGCATTTAAAGGTAACTCATAAGTTTGTCACTGTTTTGAAAGAGATAGAGAAAAGGAATGTCAAAAAAATTTGCTTACAGGATCGGGCCTCAGAAGGCTTAACTCAAGGTGTTACCATACCGCGCTGATGAGTGGTTGGCATCCTGTGCCTTAATCAGGTGTCAACAACGCTGCCTCTGAGATACAGGGCGACCTCTCGGAGTATCTAGCCTTACTGCGGTAATGCGGTGCTCTGCCGTGGTGGACTACTACTTCCCTAGCTCCAAACCGAAAGCGGACAGAACCGCTTTTACACCGAAAAGTGACAAGGGTGCGCTGACCGAGACGGGTAAATCCGTTTCGAGAGGTGCCCCTGAAGTCACAAGCGCCGCTGTCACGGGAAGAGGCAAATACATTCCCAACAGAAGTGCTAGAGAAGTGATCCCTGATTTCAAACAGAAGGCGGAAAGAACCGTTTTTATAGGAAAAAGTGCCAAAGGTGCGCTGGCCGAAGCGGGTAAATCCGTTTCGAAAGGTGCCCCTAAAGTCATAAGCAGACAGGGGTGCGCTGACCAAAGCGGGTAAATCCGCTTCGAAAGGTGCCCATAAAGTCAGGAGCAACGGTTTCACGGGGAGGGGTAAATCCATCCCCAACAAACTGGTGCTTGGAAAGGGCACGCATCCAGAAGGCCTGGACGTCTACCACCGGCCGGATATACGGCCGCAGTGGAACATCTGGTTTCTGTAACAAGGACCTGGTAGCTACCCACGTCGTCTGCTTGTCAAACTTTCCAGGAGACTAAGATTCCCAATCCTCGGCAATGACACATTGTTGCCGGGGGAGATAAAAGAACTCTCTCCCAATTTGATCATCGGACTCATTAAAAGTTTAATTCTATTGGGAGAAATATAAAAAGGTGTGAGCGACGATAGACCGAGCGGTCGCGGTAGAGGGTGTAAAACCCACTCACTTCAAACCTTACCTAACCTAACCCGTCACTCTAATATTCAGTATCTCAAGCCATTCGCTAAACCTAATTTGGGAAACAAGTGCAGGGTGATGCTTTAAGGTCCGTATTAATAAACTGCCTCTTACTATACTTAAGACACCTACGGTTCGTTAGTATTTAGGCTTTAAGCTTTCGTAGACGGCCCAAAGTAAAAAAAAAAGATCGAGTAAAATATGTGGATGGAACGGACCCAAACTAGTATTTTGATTGGCCAAACTTTAAGCAAATCTTTAAATAGTTAAAAATAGCCAATGTTGAGCCATTTTAAACACTAGTTTATGTCCATTTTGTCTCCGCCTTTACGCTATATAACATAATACAATATCTCACAACATTGATTGACGAAGTTAAATAAAATTACTTGAAGAAATAGGTAAAACCTATTTAAAACGTCACTGGCTTATTTTTTATAAGAGTGACTTAACAGCAAAAATGATTAATTAATTATTAAATTGGACAGGAAGGTTGATTGAAAAGAGACATTACCGAAAAACCGAAAAACTTCCCAAAGGGTTCATTTTATTAAAACAGAATTGCGAGAAACACACTTCTTGCTAAGACCTGGAGAAGGTCGTTTCAAACATTTAATGAAAAACAGGGTATTAATTTAATGAGTTTTAAGTTACCAACCTTTTAAACTCACTGTTACAGTTTTATTGGAAAATAATTTTGCGGAAACTAACAGAAGAGCTTTGCCAAAGGCACAATCATAGTAAAGGCAGGATGGGATCGTTAAAAGTTTTACCGCAGGGAAGCTAGGAATTCAAAAATACATCACCTTCACCTTAGCCTAAGAAATTCAAGTAAAAATTAAACCTTCCGTAGCCTAGCCAGCGATTTGGATACCCATTTTGCGCACACTTTTAGCAATGCAGTTAGAAATTTTGGTGACATTTTTAGAACGAAAATTCTTCTACATGCAAGAATAACTTCGTTTATTAGATCAATGTTGGTTTGTTTTTCAATTTTTTCGGCCAACTCGCGTGCTGCAAATTTTTGACCGTTGTACGGCCCTTAAAGCTTCTTAAAACCCGTGGTTTTTTGATAGGGTAAATTCTTTGTATTGTGCTTGAAATTTTAAAAATATACCATTTGGTATATTTTTCTTTGGTTCTGAAAATTAAATTTTGGGTCATATCTAAATACTTTTCGTATATCTGAATTAGGCTGCAATCGTAACGGTCAAATTGTTTAAATAAACAAGTAAAACAGGTCATAAGCTAAAGAATATTATTTAAATAAACCTGAAAAATTGTTGTCAGATCGGGTTATGTTATAGAGGCAGACAAGAGAAAGTTACGTTGCCTAAAAAAAAATAACCTCCCTTATATTACGCTACTTTTTACTCCAGCCTTTTCCCTAATAATAGAAACGTAGTATTAATTTTCCCCTCATTTTAATCGATCGAATTTTTAATTCGCTCAATAATTTTGGTATTCTGACCCAGATCCCTAAATTTTACCGATTTTAATTACTTGTATCCCCAACTATACGACCGTGCTTTAAAGCATAAAAAACGGGGGCCGCGGGAGGGAGCAAAAGGGAAAATCGAGTCAAGGCAGACGCTTTGCGATTCAACTTGGTGTCGAGAGAGTCAGAAGCTGCTCTTCTGGGAATTCCCAAGCAATCTCGGTGTTTCATTCCCAAGCGGCAAGACTCAATTAAACTTTAAGATGATATGCAAGCGCCACCTAACGATGCTCGTCCCACGACTTACCCCAAGGGAGGAAAACCATCCTCCTTCGCCCATTTTATATACATGATTTTTAGAAGGTCAATATTATTAACTAAGTAAGTAATATACTCATGTTATTTTTCTTTAAAACATATTTACAGGTGAGGCTCTATTTGTCATATAGAAATAAGGTGTAGGAGCATATCACACCCAATTTAGTTAAGAAGTATGAAATATATATATATATATATATATATATATATATATATATATATATATATATATATATATATATATATATATATATATATTATATAAAGAACTGTGTTTCCAAACTAATCCAGGTTGGCATATAAAGGGATGTATATTCGGTTTAGCGTCGCAACTTATACCAAGATATTTTGGTAAGCTTTTACCTTCAGCTAAATGGTTACAATAATAATCTAAGTTTATTGTTTTATCAGTTTGGAGATAATTTACCCACAGAATACCCTAAACATCCCAAAAACTGATACCTTCTTGACCGATTTCTGGACCCGGACCAGGTAACAGTAACTGCTGTGGAAACCTAAAACATACGCAATGCATTACGTACCGCTTTTTACAGCAGTTACTACCACGTAACTGTGACTCTTGTTTTTTTTGCAACTTCTGTGGTTTTCAAACATGTTTACTTTTTAAAACAATATATTAATGGTTTTTTTTTTTTGTAAAAGTGGACAAGTTATTTCAACTTTGCATCACTCATGTGAACATTTTCCAGTTCTAGTTTTGATATTTCAAAAAAAAAATAAGGAAGAAAGGCAAATATTCTTATACAAATACTAATAAGAAGTAAATATTATACTTACAATAATATTAATATGGGTTAGAGAAAGTGGATTTTTAAACTTTTTTTTATTCCCAAAAAAAATTGACAAATCAACTTTACGTAGGTGGCTCAAGACGTTGTACATAGACATAAAATTACATTAGAAACAACTTTTTCCTTTAGGATTTTTTTTTAATTCCAAAAAATGTTTGTTTGATCACATATCCAAAAATGGTTAAAATCGGTAGAGGTATAAAAAAGTTATGAATACACAAAAACGGTGGACTTACAATTAGTTTGCACCACCCCGTATATACATAATTAATAATTTAAATATTTTAATTTTTTATTGCTCTACTGTACTATAGAGATAAAGACTCTTCAAATAAAGAGAGAGAAAAAAAAGGAATTTGAAAAGGCATTTTTTCGTTATATGACGAACGTGTGGCATATAATGTTTATTTTAGAGTCGTGCGGTTTTCCAAAGTCCAAACGGGACCAGTTATTGTTACGAAGCAGTGGTCGAATTGCCCCTTAGACACCGAAATTGTAACAAAACGGCACTTTAGTTTTTGTTCATACATACAGAATGCGCATTTGCCATTTCGATACACACCTACCAAGGAAATCTTAAAATTAAACTTTATTTGTAGGATTTGTAGGAAAGACCTTTTAATATATAAATACATTGTAAACTACAAGGGGCACTATTACTATTAGCCTCATAATAAAAGAACAGTAATTTGTTATTAAAAATGACTTTATTTTTTTTTTCTAAATATCTTTTCTTTTGCCATCAAATCACCTGTCAAACCATTTTTTCAATTCCGTTTGAAACACCACCTTCAAAACATTGGTTTTGAATGCATTCAAGGCATCTTCTGCGAACGAAAATCGTTGTCAATGCAATTTATTTTTGACTTTTGGATAAAAAAGTCACCTTTACTCATATCAGGGCTGGACGGCGGACGGACCATTCATTTGATTTTCTGAGCGCTTGTTTTCTTTATTTGACCGAAAAATTCAGGCAAACAAATAGTTTGTATCATTTAGAATTATATATATATATATATATATATATATATATATATATATATATATATATATATATATATATATATATATATATATATATATATATATATATATATATATATACAGAATTGAAAATGTAATTAAAAGTTCCATTTTGATATAAGCTTAATTTTTTTATCATTGTGCGTCAAAATATTAATTAAGAGACCCCGAGAGAAACGAGAGAAGGCGAGACACCATATTTTTTTTCTTTATGAGAGACCAGAGACCATGGCGACAATACTAATTTTGTATTAAAAGCAACATTTAGAAGAATGGCAAAAATGCATAAAAAATAACAATTAAAGCTGACACAACAACAAATCTCTTAACCATTATAAAAGTTATTAAAAAAGTAACATTTACTTTAACGAATGAATAAAAACATGATTTATAATATAAAAAGAGAAAATAGAGAAAGAAAAACTACCGGTATGTCACGACGCCGACGGAGCGAATACGCCAATATGATGGCAGTCACATTTCAGAGCTTGCATAGAGCGCTCTGTTGCTCCTTTGTCGGGAAAAGCACGCGAGAAAATTGATACAGTTATCGTAATGGTGCTTAAAATACTTTAAAGATAGTTGTTAAAAAAATGAAAATGTTATTCAAAGGGCATAGTACTCGGTTGGAGATGCTTATTGAGAAAATTCACTCACACAAGGAAAGCTCATATCAAGGTAATATGTTTTAAATACTCACAAAAATACTAAAATATTGTATCTGTTTATAAAAATTGTTTTTTTTAATTATTTAATTAATATGTGTATTAAAAAAAATAAAAACCATTAAAGAATGTATAATTTTGGATATAAAAATAAGAAAAAATAATTTTCTTTGCATTACATTGTTTTTAATTGTATTGTTAGATTCTGAAATTTCCGGAAGTACTTCTTCAGAAATAAGAGCAATTAGTATAGAGAATCTTCCGGAGATCAATTCAGAGTCCCCACATTCCCAAATCTTTTCTGATGCTGAAGAGGAAAAAGACTGGGATGACACAAAAATTATAGACCACACTGAAACTTCAAAAACAAGTTTTGAAACTGATACTGGGAGTGACAAGGTATTTTACAAAAATAATAATTTTATATTAATATTTATTATTTTTTATTTTTTACAGTGTGCAATTTTCACTGTCAAACTTTTCTAATTGTTTAATCGCATCGTAGTATAGCAAAGTCACTATTATTATTTTTAGAGTTTTGGACCTTAAAATGAAAAAAAAAGGCTTGTATTTGTCCCCGTCTGTTTGTCTGTAACAGACGTTTCTTACAAAACAAAAAAAAACGTGATGATTGAATTTAAAATTTAGCATAAGGATATACCTTTGTAACTGTGTGATTATAAATTTATTCATCTTTTTAGGGATTAACTGGGTTTTTAAGAGCCTTTTTTTGATAAAACTAAAAAAATATATTTATGCAAAATTGTTGGTTAATTGGTTAGGAAAATATAGCCTAAAATATTTTAAAAATACCATTTTCTCTTTTCCAGTAGGCATACTTATCAAACATATTATCACTTTTTAGTGAAATTTGTGACGACAAAAAGCGTGGCTGACAAGACAGTTAACTATATCTAATTCGCTTAAGCATTATTTATGCAGGCGTGGGTACTTGTTGTTAATTAGTGTGTTTTTGTAGGTTTTTGAAACAAAATCCCTTCAGTACTTATGTACCTTCTGCCCGAGACAATTCAAACATAAACGATCCAGAGATCGACATATTAAGTTACACACAGGCGACAAAAAATACAAATGTATCCAGTGCGAGTCAGCATTTGCTAGAAGTGATCATTTAAAAATTCATCTAAAAACCCACGACTTAAAAAAACATTTTAGATGCAACCACTGCCATAAAGGCTATAACACAGTCAACTCCTTGTGTTTACACGAGAAAAACCATAAAAAGGATAGCAATAATGCAGAAAATTCGTCAGTTTCTATCCTTGAGAACTCTTTTAAAAATGTTCATAATCCAGACAATTTTGATTCTGTAAATCAGGTAAAATCATTTAAAAATATTTTATTGCTCTTTGAATACCTCTCATTTATAGCATTCATTAAAATAATACTTAAAATAATTGGCGCTTGTATGTGAGAAATGGGATAGGCTAAAAATATGAAAAATAAATTAATGTAAATTAAAAAATGATTTAATTTAAAACGGCTTGGCAATTTTGGGAACTTTTTAAATTAAAAATCTCTTAGAATTGCCAAAATCTTTTTAAGAAAAATCTTAATAATTATTTAAATTATTGGTAAATTTACAAGAAATCATCTTTCACATTTCTTTAACTAATCCAGTTTTTCCATACAGGCGCCATTAATAATTGGGTACAGTATATATAGTATAGTAAGTATAACGGGGTAACTCAAAAAGTAGTTATTGGAGAGTTTTTTTTTTATTGGGGCAGTATTTATTTTGGTATTTTTCTAGATACATTTCTTAATTTAAAGCTAATACAAAAAGACGTAAAATTGTCATAGAAATAAGAATAACTATAATGTAGAAATGTAATTTCTAAAATAAATTAATATCTTTTGTACACAACCTCTCCTTATTTTTGTATATAGACAAAATTATTTATGAAATATAGTATTGATAATTCACAAAGCTTGGGTAAGTTTTTGGTAATTCTTTTTTTAGAAATATAACACCTTGGAATGTAATATAGACCAGAGATCTAAAGAGGTTTTTTTAGAGTACGAATACCTTAATCAAAAAGAAGAACCTCACGTTTCGAAGAAACCTAAAGAAGAACTTTGTGTGCAGGAAACTAATATTAAACGAAATCAATATGAAGAACCTCTTCGATCACAGGAAACATTTATTTGTGCATGTTGCTACGAACGTCTTCCAAATTTCAAAAGTTTTTTGGTTCATATGGAGACACATGTATCTTCCATTAAAAGTCATACCTGCCATCAATGTGGAGAAGAATTAAGTAAAAACCAATCTAACCACTCGTCCAACCAATCTATGGTTCCATTAAGTAACTATTTATGCTGTTGTCATTGTAACAGTGTATTTAATGATTCAGATACGCTACAAACGCATTTACTAGACCACCATGTGATCACTACCTATAAGTGTTCGATATGTGATCAAACATTTAATGAAATATCATCTATGAAGGTAATTGTTTTATTTTTCTTGAAACCTACATTTGATATGTTTTTGAAGTATATAAATCGAAAACTTTGTTTATTGTTTTAACATGCCTGGAGTATTTAGTGGTTATATTCTAGGTACACCTGAACACCAAACACGCCACAAGTAGGGAACACTTTGAATGCAACTGTTCCGAAGATCCAAAACTTTTTCACGATAGAGTGTCAGCTGAGTTACATTTTTCCAAATATCATTCAAATTTCGAAAATTTTTCCGACCACAAATGCAAAGTTAGTACCATCAAAAATGGCGTAGCATTGAACGAAGGATATTCAGACACTTCCATGAAAAAATCACTTTATGTAAAGGGTAAGCATATTTTAGTTCACTCAAATTTGTATAAATAATGTATATTTTTAACACCGTTTTAATATAATTCAGATATAAATTTAACCATTTAAAAACTTACTTAAATTTCCTTTTTTGGATACTTTGTTTAAATTATACATTTTTGTTAATACATACATATCTATATTATCCTCTTTAAGTCTGAATAGTACGTAACTCTATTATTATACAGTGATTTCTTACATATTTTTTTGTTACTTTAAAAATTAAAACATTTTGTTAAAGAAAATGTCTACAAGTTTAAATACATTACGTAGGATTTACCTCTATTACAGGCTACTAACAATAACAAGAAAATATTTTTTTGTTTAATTCGAGTAAAGTTATTTGAAAATTATAATTTTAGCCATAAACAGGTACTGGTAAGTCACCCTATATAACAACAATATTATTAAAATTGCTACTAGTAGTATTTTCAGCTTTTTATTGTTGTACTAATCGTTTAAAAGTATTTTTTTTGCTTAAACGGCAATCATTCTTTTTGGTTTTGGCAAAATCATTAATAAAAAACTGTATTAACTGTACACCAACTTTTGAAGACGAAATAATTGCTACCTTTAGAAAAGGAATTGCTGAACTCTTTAATAAGCAAAGAGCTTTTTCTCTTAGTCCTTTTGTTAATTCCTCAGTTTTTTCTTTTTTTGATTAAATATCAAAAATATTATCTAAAGTCAAGCAAATCAGGAGCTTTCTTTCTTTTCGTTATACATTCGTTGGATGGCATGCCATCCACCGTCTTTAAAAAAATAGTTTATGCAAATTACCTGTTTTAAATTTTTTATGACATAACAAGAACAAGTCCCCTAGTTCCTTGGCAGATCCTAGGTCGTTGTTCTTGATATATCAAAGGTCTTTAACCAAGTCTAATCTGACATGATGTTCTTCTTACCTAACTTCTTTCCTACGGTCTTCCACGTAATCTTAAAGCTTGGATCATCAGTTTCGTTTCTAGTCAACGCATATCCCTAATGGTAGATACACCAAGGCCCAGGCATTCTTTTTCTTTTTCCCAATAACGATTTTCTCTCTTCCAGGATTAATTTTATTTACATCTTTGCTGAGGACAGTACCTTTTACTTTAATATTTATTTTCTCAAATCGGTCTCTAACTTTGATATTAAAAAAAAATCACAAGGTAGCCCTTTTAGGGGATCTGGGTAAGAAAAATCTAGTTCAGTTTAATCTTTCTAAAACATACTCATGTTTGTTGTCGAAAAAAAGTATCATTCTCTATATATTAGCAGCAAGTTCTGTAGAACAAAAAACGGTTTGATATTGTGGGTACTACATTCGAGAACGGCTACGTGGCTATATATGTAAACATTACGTACATAGCCACAGCAACTTTTAAAAAGCTTGAATTTCTTTTTAGAGCCAGAAATTATTTTCTCCTTTAAACTTAAACCTTCGATATGTACCCCAAATCAAAATCAACTTCAAATACAGTCCTGTATAACTTTTTAATTCCATTCAAAGAAGAGCCATTTACCTTATTAATAACCTGACTCTTACCTAAAAGCTTCTTCGTCCTGCCCACAGATGAGCTGTGGGGAAATTATTTCCATTGTATAGATATTTCCACAGCTTTTGCTCGAAGTAATTCAATTTTTATGTGTTCACCGTGATAATCAGTAGAAAAAATACTAATAGACAATATTATATCTTAAATCATGACAAAGTTACCAACACAAAACAGTTAATTTGGCTCATCTTGTACCTATATTTTAATTTGTTTTAGGAATTTCTGGTCATCGATGTGTTTACTGCAAGGAATACTGCAAGACAAAAAATGATTTGCAACTGCATTTACGATCCCATCAAATATCGGACAAATCTAGGCACAAGTGTAACATTTGTGACGACACATTTACATCCTCGACGGAATTAGCCAATCACAAACTTATTCACTGCAAAATAATAGAAGGAAATGTTTGTGTTCAATGCAAAACTATATTACTAGACGAAGAAGGTTTTATAAAACATCAGTTGCAGCACAACGACAATTGTAATTCAACCACAAAACTAAATTTAATTTTGCCCTCTATCTGCATCGTTTGTGGCCAAACTTTGCAAAGCGATCGTGAAATCGAGCTTCACGCTAAGTTCCATCTAAAATTTTTGTCTGACCAAGCAAGAACCCGAGTTTCCGAATCACCTTATTCCGAAGAAAGTGTATTTCACAGCGAACAAACTAAAAATTTCGGCGTCGTCATAGACGCCTCTTTGGAATTACAGTGCCACCTTTGCAAAAAATCATTCTCCGGCAAAGAAAAGCTCCAAGTTCACCTAATTGAACACAACTTTTTCGGAATAAATCAGTTTAGTTGTTATATTTGTTCTTCCGTTTTTACAGGAGCGGCTGGATTACAAGGACACCTTTTAGAGCATAATTTAACTGAAAAACCATATCAATGTTCTCAATGTTCCGCTGGCTTCTTTTTTCGAGCGGAGTTGGATAATCACCGATACTGCACAATTTTAAATTGCAGTTTGAGTACTTAAGCGACGAGTCGATAAGTCAAGTACGACGAATCACAAACTCTGGACTCAGCAGTAAAAGTTCTGTAAAAGATTGGCAATAAATTATTTATCGACTATATCTTATGAAACCTTATTTTTTTTAACCACATATTGTTAACCCTTTTTGTTAAACGCTCATTAATTTTGTACTTATATTAAAATTTATGAAATGTTTGTAATTGGTTGTAGAATTTAGATTTTTTGAAACTAATATTAATTCAATATAAAGTTTAATCATTGACACTAAAATGCGTTTTATTAAGAAAATCGCTGAATTTAATTTATGGAAAATTTTAACACATTATAAAATATTGCGTAATTTTCCAAATGATTTATAAGAATAAACTTTGTCATTTTAAATAGAATGTATTTTTTGTATATTACATTATAAAAAAACCTTCAAAATTGATTTCAATAACCCTATATTTATATCTTGAACAACTTTAATTAATGAAACAAAAACTTTGTCAGAGAATCATATTAAATTTAAAAAATTGGAAAAATTGTTTACTAAAAACTTTCCTGACTAATAAAAATATTATTTCTTAGGAAAACATACAGGTGAATTAGGGCCAACTTCTCGTATTTTTCATATTTTTCATTAATATACTGAAGATATAAAATAATAAAAAAAAGAAATAGAAAAAAATATTTAAAGTTCTCTTAAAACTATTAACTTTCGTCCCATTTTAAATAAAACTGGATGCATTAAAGAACTATATGATTTTTACTTTCCCTGATTCCAAAAACCTTAAAAATCACATACAGCTTATCATATTTAAATTTGGCCTCTTAACACCCCATTAGTTCGCTATATGTCCTACATCAATTTAAAAAGTTTGCCTATTTTAAACAAAAAAAATAATAATAATACATACAATGACATCTCCCACCTCTTTCATCTACTTTCCTATAAGGAATATCGCTTAAAAACAATCGCTTATTTTCGAGCTTATTTTGCTTAAATATTACACGTAAATTTAAAATTAATATCTTATTCAGTTGTGGCGCCCGCCAACAGACACAGATCGGCAGTCAGTATGTCTGTTGTGTGTAATGAAAAGCCATATTTTTTTAATCTAGAGCAGGGGTCTCTAAACTACGGCCCGAGGGCCACATCCGGCCCGCGGACAGATTTTGTCCGGCCCGCGGACAGATTTTGTCCGGCCCGCGGACAGATTTTGTCCGGCCCGCGGAGAGCTAGCATACTTGAAAACTCCTTTTAGAGAACAAATAATTTTTATAGCAAATTAAATTTAGTTTACTGAAGTATTCTAATTTTATGTTGAATAATTATTAATATGACATCTACATTGATATGGTCATGGGCTAACTCCGCTAACTCATAACATTCTTGTAGGCTTATTGTTATTGTTTTTGTGATAAGTTGGATAAAGAAACACAGAATTGTAATGAGTAAAGACATGTATAATATGCAGAAAATTTAACTTCAGTATATAATAACTAACAAATTATTGAAATGAATCCAACTAACATTTTATACATTTTAAATAATCACATAACTTATAACAAACATAATGACATATGAAATACTAATGAGATTTATGTAATTGAGATTTTCCACTGAAAATAGTTTGTAGTTGTGGACTAATTTTACTTGTACCAATTATTAAAAGAGATTTAAGATGCTCATCAGTTAATTTCGATCTGTAAACATTTTTGGTGTACTTCATTTTGGAGAAGGTTTTCTCACACAAATAAGTAGTACCAAAAACAGAAAACAGACCACGAGCAAATTTATGCAAATTATCAAATTGTGTCAGTGGAAGACTCTTATAAAATTCCAACAAAGATGAGTTTTGATATTTGTTCTTAATTATATCACTGCATTGTAGATCAATCATTTCCATTTGAAGTTCCGGGGCTAGGGTTTCAATGTCAGTATCAAAAGGATTCTGAAAAATCTTAATTTGATTCGCAATGGCATCAAAGTCCGAGAAACGAGTATCAAAATTTATCTTCAAAGCACTCAAAGTTTCGATTGCAAAATCGATAGGAAACTCAGTCTCAGTAGTGTGGCTGAATATTTCACATGTTTTAAAATGTGAAAAACAATTACTTCGTAGTTGTGATTGAAACAGTCTCAATTTCTTCCGGAATGATTTGATATTAGTGTATAAATCAGGAAGATGCTGGTTTTCTCCTTGCAATCCCAAATTCAGTTCGTTCACATGTTTTGTCAAATCAACATAGAATGCTAACTTCCACAGCCATTCGTTGTTTTGTAATTCAGTAAGAGGGCGATGCTTTTCATTCAAAAACATTTCGATCACTGCTCGAAGTTCAAAAAAGCGCTGAAGGACTTTCCCACAACTAAGCCAGCGTACGGCAGTATGATAAGGTAAGTCAGTTTCTCCAATCTCTTCAATAAATTGTCGGAATTGTCGGTGATTCAGCCCAAAAGATCTGATAAAATTAACAGTTGATATGACTGGTTTCAGAACGTCAGACATATCCAAACATTTTCCGCACAAAGACTGTTGATGAATGATACAATGTAAGACTAATGGTTTTAACCACCGTCATTTTCTACAGCCTTTGACACAAGAGCGACCACTCCTTTATCTTTCCCACTCATGTTTTTGCCTCCATCAGTTGTAATACATTTCAAGTTTTTCCATCGAAGGTTCTTTTGATTAATGGCCATTTCAACTCCTTTAAAAATATCTGTACCAGTAGTTGTGACATGAATACTATACATATCAAGAAGTTCTTCGTGCACTTCATAGCTTTTATCTACTCCTCGAATATAAATCAACACCTGAGCAGTATCTGACACATCCGTTGACTCATCCAAGGCCAAAGAAAACCACTCAAAATGTCCATTTTTGTCGAACAGTTGAGAGGATATATTTTCAGCGATGTTTTCTACCCTTCGAGCCACAGTGTTTGCTGACATACTGACAGTTTTTAATAAATTAACCTTTTCAGGGCACATTTCTTCGGCTACTGCAATTATGCATTCTTTGATCATTTCTCCATCGGTGAATGGTTTTCCACGTTTTGCAATTTCAAGAGCCACACGAAAGCTGGCACGAGTTGCAGCCTCTTGTTCAGTTTTGAGTTTTGTAAATGAAGATTGCTGCGATTTCAATCCGCGCTGCATAGCTTAGAATTTTTCTGTCCGCAAACTTCCTGTATATTTTGAGTAATTTTGAAAATGTTTTCTTTCATAATGACGTTTAATGTTATATTCTTTGAGAACGGCTATGCTTTCATTGCAAATCAAACATAGCGCCTTGTTACTGGACTCAATTACGAAATACTGAATGTTCCACTGATCTTTGAATTTTCTGCATTCACTATCAATTTTTCGCTTCTTTTCCATACTACTAATTCACACACAAAAGCAACAATTCAAATCAAAATACTGTTATAAAGATGTCTTAAACTTAAACACGCACAAACACGTTTTAAGGAGGTATGCAATATTTTATTTAACAACAGTGTCATAGGAACTGACTTGTGGTTGCGCCACTAGCCTTCTTATATATTCCAATTACTGCCATCTAGAAGTGAGTGGAAGACACCAGAACTTTCTCGAACCAACGAGATTATTCTGTACGTGCTATTAGCGCCATCTGTTAGCGATAGAAGGTACTACCTATTTCCGCTTGTGTCCACCAGATGTCGTGTCACGTTACTCCTCATGGCTCGTACTCTACGACTAATCTAGAAATTACAGATAATGACAGGAAAATTAATAATATGCAGTGTTGCCGTTTTGCGGACTTTAGTCCGATTTGCAGCCTTTTTTAAACGTTGTGTACTTTTTCGGACTTTTTTTTTCATCAGTGGACTATTTCACTTCTTACCACCGGCAACAATGATAATATGGTTTTGGCCCTCGGAACTTACTGGAGTAATCAGTATGGCCCCAAGGCTGGAAAGTTTGGAGACCCCTGATCTAGAGTCTACAAAATGTGAATATCTGCAAAAACCTGGAGGTAAAGTTTTTTCGCGATTACAATGCTTCTCTTCTAGCCAGGGAATTTTTTTTTCTTTTAACCACAATATTGTTCCTTCTATATATTTAGTAAAAGCTTCTACAGTAATTTTATTCTACTTTTTTGATTAATCGTTTTTTTATATAGGGGACGGGAGGCGCACTACTTTACGAGATCTTTTTAAAAGTATTCTACTGGTTAGAAAAAAGTTTATTCTATCATTTAAGGGTAAAGAAAGCATCCTAAAAAATGTCTCTTACGTTTCTCTTTTACTTTCCTGAATTACTAAAATTTTATTTAATTATACCAGTAACATTTATCTAAAAAAGGGCCAAGTTCCTATCCAGAAATCTTAGTCTCTTAAAGTACAGACATCTAAAATTAGACCAAGTTCTTTTTTAAATCGGCAAGTTTATTACTGATCTATCTGTATTTATAAACGTTGTTTTTGTCATTGATACAGACAGTTTTTTTTATTAATACAGTCAGATCAGTAAAAAACTTGTCAAGTCAAAAAAACTTGGTCTAATTTTAGATCTCAGCACGTTAACGGGTTGAGATTTTGGGATAGGAACTTAGCCCTTATTTTACCGAAGTTTTTTGGTATAATGTCTTCTCTTTTTTTCTGAGTTCAGTGATTGGAATAAAATCCTGCCTACATTTTAAATTTCAAGACAATTATGACCGCTTAATTATGGCGTTCTCTTCCCTTGGAAGTGCCCCATAATTTTGATGACTTAATGAATGAATGAGTGAGTGGTGAGTCAGTCAGACAGTCATTAGTAAAATGGAGGATTTTCAATATCAAATATCTCAGAAACCACTTGCCATAGCTTTCTCAATTTTTTCACAGGTAGTTAAATTAATATGTAAATTTACATATCAAGTCTCATACCTTTATGTGAAACGATAGCGAAGTTATGATGGAAGGTAAAATACGCTGAAACCTTTCGTGTAATATACACACTGCGTGCGTCAAACTAGAACTTGGCGTGCGCCTAAATATAAAAATAAGTAGGGCAAAAAATGCAACACTAAAAAGGTTTCAAGAAGCTTTCAAACCACAAATTAAAAAAAAATCATTTAAACAAAAATAAATGGTATAGGCAATTTTTTACTTAGATATGTTCTTGCCAAACTGAAATTTTGTTCAGTTTAAAATTTTATAGGAATTTATATGATGCAGCATTTGTATTCCCTGGGGTGTTAAGTAAAGCAATTTTTTAAATCCATAAAATATATAATTTTTTAAGCGTTAGTAGAGAATTATCGGTAGCGGGAACGGCGCGAACATGCATAGCCACAAGGGAGACCGCGGCTCAAATTTCTCCAGGGAATGCATTAATTTTGTGCCGCCTGGCGCGTACTTTACTCCAGAGATTCGGGACTCACAAGCGGGATCCAGGAAGTCCCGCGAGAATAACTTCTATGTCGAAGCTCATTTTCCTTTTATATTTTTTCATATTTTTTTTTCTTTTGTAATTTTATCACAGAACTTTTACAACCTCAAACAAATTAGTTTCGATGTAAAAGTTAGCTTTTTAATCTATAGACCTATACAGGGCGTTCGCGGAACGGTAGAGTAAAAAAAAAGTTAAGAAAAAGCGACAGTACTACCAGTATGTTGTTACCCGAAAGTACAATTTTAAAACGTTTTTTCAGTATTTTTCCGATTTCGTAAAAACCTTATATTTCAAGCAAGTGTGTTCGTACGTCTTTTTGTTGATAACTTTTAAATACATTTTACCTAGTTCTTTAAAATATGTCAATATAAAACCTTTAATATACCGATGATGAGACGTAGTAATTGAAACAAGCTTTATTTAATAGGGTTAAGTGTAAAGAAATGGTGGAATACCTCACATTTTCAGAAGCAACTTCTGCTCCTTTCTATAATGGTTTTTATTTAAGGAGCATTTATTTATTCCTCTATTTTTAAAATATGTTATAATTTCTGTAACCCCAGAAATAAGCAAGTATTTTTATACAAAGTTTGGTTTCGGCTACATAAATAATATAACATCATATTTATTTAAAATTATATATTACTTATGATTTCAGTGTGCAGGTTAATATGTTATGTAGTGTAGATGTTAATAATATACATAAACAATAACAAGGTTTGCTAGAAAGTTTCTCTTATTATAATTATATTTTTCTTTCCAGAGTATTATAATTGTAAAAAACATTCTACAGGATATTTTTTTCAATTTCTGTTGCTACCTGCCTTAGGAAGTTTCGGTTTAATATTTTAAATAGGGGTTACAACCAGTGATTTATTTAGGCTATTGTCCGAGAGGCCCAATCAAGTTTCGACCAGTAAATAGTATAAATCTACCTCAAGAGTCAATCAAGTTCTATTTAATACTTTAAAGACCCAATCATGTCTCTGTGTCAAAAGATGTTTGACAATACCCATCTCTTCTTCTTCTTCCCTGGGTGCCGTCTTGATTCACTACCGGAGGCAGCGCAGCCTCTGGGGCTTTTTGTGCCTCAGATGCTCATCTCTTACTTATGAGTCAAATAATCTTGTGAACGTTACTTTCGAGAATGATCTAAACTGGCATAAAAAGATTATGTCCATGGTCACAGCCGCTTTTAATCAGCTTGGATTATTTACAGATCTAGGAAATGGCGTCTGCCGCAACTCTTGGCATTCTTTATTCCATAAAAAGAAGAGCCATTCGCATTATAAACAAGATGTAGGGGACCTATTCACTCTTATAGGTATTATTACGGCTTCTGCTTCCAAGAATTACCCAATATTATTCCTCTTCTAGCAGCTCCCAGTCCGGTGTTAATACTTTTTCTTACTTTTCTTAAGACACCCACGGTATGTTAGTACTTAGGCTTGTGATATACCCTGTGGGAAGTAAATAAAGTTTGACTACTACTTTTAACCTGTTAAATGCCGTTTTATGTTAAAATCTTTTGCCCCAACATTACGTTTCTCAAACAATGCATCAAAGGCCAAGTTCTTTATTGACATTTTTTGCTCCTTTTGCTCTAAACCCTTTCTTTATTTTATCCATTCATCATATGTCACGTGTTTTATTAGCACATCATCTGCTGCCAAACCACGTGACCTAAAAATCTGCTCGCTCCGCTCTTATCCAAGATTTAAATGACAAAGTTGGCCAAAAATCAATCATGAACACTACGTTGTTTAAAAAACCGTTTTGATTAATTATGTTACCGCTAATAGATAACGTTAAACCTAATTTTTTCGACACGCTCGTTTTTATAAAGAAACTAATAAAATGTTGCCAATAAAAATAAATATTGTCTAGTTTGTAAAATTTAATTTAACGACTCGCTATTTTTAACTGGAAAAATCTTTTTTTAAACTTTCCCCTGTTGTTTAAAATAAAACTTTAAATATACGTGCTAGCATTCAAGTAAGTTACGTTTTGTTTAACGTATAACGTCATACCAGTTTACTTTATCAAAAAATCCTGCTCTTTAAATCAGTAGATAGTTAAAACGTCTTGCTTAATTACGTACAACTTCTGATTGATCGCTTTCAAACTTAGTCAGTATAAGTGCTTTCATCTGAAATTTCTTAATTTAATTTATACCACTTTAACAAAGAAAACATTAAAAATTAAGAAGAAAATATATAGCTTACATTTTTTTAAACTGATTGTTGGGTCTTTCCATTTAAAGTGGTTCAAGGTTGGTTGTATTTTAAAAATAATAAAACTTTTCAGGTTGTTACCCCTATATCTTAAGACTTAAAAACGATTTTTTTTTTAAACTGTGAAAGGCTTTCGCGGCCATTGTCTAATGTTTCAATGGTTTGTGAGCTGTTAGGCCGGCGTCGATTGTCTGGTTGACTTGACGTTTCGCCAACACGAGCGGTTGGCATCTTCAGAAGTTGCTTCCTGGTTGACAGTATGCGAACTACTACTACTGGTTCGCATACTGTCGCTTTCCAGCTGCTATCTTTTCTGCGTTTGAAGCGCATGAGCTTAATGGCTTTAGGCTTCGTGCTTTAAACGCCACATATTTACTTTTACCTAACCTTTAAAAACGTTTTTTGGGCTTCGAACACGAAATGAAAGGTAGGTCCTTCAGGGGAAAGGGGGAAGCAGTTATTGCGCGTCGGACGCAAAGTCAAAAAACTTGGCTGGAACGTCTGCTTGGAGAATATAGGCGCACAGGTGCTTTGTTGCGTGCACAAAACGGCAGGCTGGAAAGCGGCTCTGGAAGCAACTTCTGAAGATGCCAACCGCTCGTGTTGGCGAAACGTCAAGTCAACCAGACAATCGACGCCGGCCTAACAGCCCAAAAGCCATTGAAACATTAGATTTTTTTTAGTTTTGTCCCAGATTATATGGGGTTTTGTTTTAAACAGTTTATCGATGGCGACTATTTTGGTTTTGATGCACACGTTTTGCGATTGTAAGAATTTACAAAAACATTTATAACTATAGAAGAACTTGTCTTAGAAGAATGATACAAAATTCATCTTGTTTATTATTTAGCAAGAAAATATTAAGGTCAAGTAGTTTATTTACCCATCTTTTACCTTTTTTTATGCAAAAATCACAGGAAACATTAAATGTAAAATCCAGCGAAATTTCACTTTTTGTATTATTATTATATTTTTTTTTAATAGGACAGTCAACAACAATCTTATTTTATTTATTTGTTAGTGTGTGTTGGTAGTTTAACCACAAATAATATTAATTGTAATAAACCAATTTTTTAATTTTTTTGACTGAAAATTCATTTTTCAAAAATCTTTATTTTGAAAAATCCTTAATTTTGACTTTAAATAACTCTTATTGGGTTGGAAATAAAAATTTTAAATTTACACAAATTGCTGTGCTTATGTATATGTTTCTAGATTTTTAAAAAAATGTTCATGTATTTTACTGAGAAAAAGTTATAACACCTTAATAATGTCGACGTATCAGTTTAGAGCGATATTTTTGGCAAACTAAAAATGCTGCTAGAGCTTTCATATTGCGCTTTCATAGTTAATTTAATATAATATTATGCTTTATGTGTATAACAAGTCATCTGCTGGTTTCTATATATATATATATATATATATATATATATATATATATATATATATATATATATATATATATATATATATATATATATATATATATATATATATATATATATATATATATATTTTATATATATATATATATATATATATATATATATATATATATATATATATATATATATATATATATATATATATATATATTTTATATATAAATTTTTACTTTCTATTAAAATTAAAAAAGATCATGGGTAATAAACTGATATTTTTGTTTCTTGCTTAATAAGAAACAAGGTGTTTTTGACGATTTCGACCAAATTATAAATGTTTTTAAAAAATTTAGTGGTTGATCAACCAAAAAAAACGGAATAAAATTAACTTATAATTTAATATAGAAAGCAAAAAATAAACAAAAACATTAAAGGAATTTAACTGAGCATTTATGTTTAATGCCTAATTAATTTTAATATCTCGACAGAACTGATCTTGTAGTGGCACTATTTGAAGGTCGTATTGTATCTTTGTAAGAATTGCAATTTTTAATATTTTTTGTCTATGTGGAAATTTTAATTAAAGGAAAAGGGGGAGGTTGAGTTGCCTTATATTTGTTTTTTTCTACTTACTTACTCGTACAGTGTTACAGTTAAAACGTTACGTCAATGCTTATTGGAAAATTTAATATGGACAGTTGTCAAAACTATCTAGTTAAAAAATGTATTCAAGGGCAAATACGAATTAAATAATAAAATGTTGATTCAGTATTACCCGATTTTTATTAATTTTACTCCTTTTACCTCAATACCTCCTCCCCGAGTCGTATGTCCCGCATTTTTTTTATAAAGTTGGCCTCTTATTGTGGAGAAATGTTCTTCTTTGAGGCTAAGTACACAGGTTACAAAGTGCAACATCATCATGGACTACGTTTATATTCATGATTTAATCAGATGAAAATCCAGCCGATAAAAATTATTATCTGCTCACAATAACGGTATAAACATTTCCAGTGGCGGATTTACTATTTGCCGCCAGTAGGCTATTTAAATTTTGCCGCCCCTACCTACCTCTGCAATACGATACTAGTTCACAATATGTTATTCCAGATTTTTTTGCAATGAAATGTAACAGTATGATTGGGCACTATCATACAGTACCAATTACTGCATCTTTTTCCCTTAATTAGTATGATTTTAAACCAGGAGATCCATGGTCAGTTCTTAATTATTTTTGCAGCCCAATAGTTTACTTAAGATTGACAAAAATAGTTTTTGGATATATTTCTAAGTTATAAGGCAGGATGGTATCCTTAACACTACTTACACAATAATATACACACACAAGATAATTTTATTGCTATCAGTTAAACTTTAATTATCTGGTGACAATCCAGGGTATGCATGACGATAAAATTCAATTTATTAAATTAGTAAAATTTTACAATACCCTTTTTGCCTATTTTCTATTCCAGACTTATCAATTTTATCGGCGTATAAAATCTTGTTTATTAGTTCTGACTCTATGCACAAAGGAGTAGGTTTAGCTTCTCTTGGTTTAAGGTAGATCTTGAAAATTGTTTTACACTTTTTAAGCAAGAAAAGCTCTTACAAAACAAATTGTCACGTGTTCGAAAGCGACCTGATATATCAAGTTTAAATAAACGGTTTGCAAATTCTGTTTCGCAGAACAAAGACCGACTTTTCAGTGATCTAGAATATGGATTACAAAATCCTTTCAAAAGAAAGGTAACATTAAAAATGTATGCATTCTTGAACTAAGTCAGTCTCTAAACCATTAGGATGCATTTCTTCAAAAAGGGCCTTTTCCTTAAGTGTTAGTATTAACAATTCATTTATTTTGTCAAAATAAAACCTCCTCATTAAACTTGTTATAGGCCTATTGCGGTATTTTTAATTCGAATACGAGTTTCTTAATGAAGACGAGATATGTATTAATCCTGAAAGTTCACTCACAGTCTTTTCATTTCTTCATCGGTGTTTCATTGTATATTTTCTTTTAGTTTAGTATTTAGTGCTTTGTTTTGCGTCAAGGCTTTACGTAAAATTATTCTTAATTGATTCCAAATTTTAATAACAAATAATCTCTCAAAACGTCTACATAGTCCTTTCTAGCTGATTAAATTTAAAAAATATATCTAAGGTGAAACATATATACATGTTAATGTTTTTTGGACATAAACTTTAAAATATATAAATAAGAATCTTTTAATTTCTGTAAGACATAAAAACATTTTTAACCCAAATTTGCCGCCCTAAAATCGCCCTAGGCTGAACCTACCAGACATGCTGGTAAATATAACAATTCGAACTCATATTTTTATCGATTGATTACCTCGTTTTGCTGATTGACTTTCAGGCCGATCGAACAAGGTGAAACGATTTATGTTTATCAGATTTAGATTCAAACTGTCATGTTTATACTTAATTAAAGTCGATTGATTTTAGGTTGGGAATTTTAATTGTTTGTCTTGTGTTGCTCAAACCGTTTTGTGCTTTCTCTCAATTATTTTTGCAAAATAAAGTAAATAATGACTACCAAAAGTGGTAAAAATCTGCAAAAAGAAAGTATTTGAAAGTTAAAAACGAAAAAGATCATGGTTAACCTGAATTACTTTGATTTTTTTGTGGTAAACAAAGTAATAAAATTTGTAAGTGAAGGTTTTAAATCGATGATCTACACCGATCGATTTTTGGCACATAAACGAAGTCATGGTCTTTAAGCCGCCCAATGCATCTTCAGCCAGCCAGCGGTTCAAAAAAATGCATATATCCGAATTGCAATTTTTAATAAAATTGTCCCACAATTTGTCTCGCATGTCGGTAAATTAATTAATTAAAGGATAAACCGTGGGTGGCAGCGTTGCCAGTCCGTCGCCGGCGTTCACTAATTCTGTCTTTCGCGCGCGTTCATTACTCACTTCACTTCACTCCGTACACCCGTCCGTTACAGTTAAAACGTTACGTACAATGCTTATTGGAAAATTTAATATGGACAGTTGTCAAAACTATCTAGTTAAAAAATGTTATTCAATGGGCAAATACGAATTTAAATAATAAAATGTTGATTCAGTATTACCCGATTTTTATTAATTTTACTCCTTTTACCTCAATACCTCCCCTCCCCCCGCATTCGTATGTCCCGCATTGATTTTTTATAAAGTTGGCCGTCTTATTGTGGAGAAATGTTCTTGTTTGAGCGCTAAGCTACACAGGTACAAAGTCGGCAACATCATCATGGACTACGTTTATATTCATGATTTCATCAGATAAAAAATCCAGCCGATAAATAATTATTATCTGCTCACAATGAACGGTATAAACATTTCCAGTGGCGGATTTACATATTTGCCGCCAGTAGGCTATTTAAATTTTGCCGCCCCTACCTACCTCTGCAATACGATACCCTAGTTCACAATCATGTTATTCACAATTTTTTTGTCAATGAAATTGTAACAGTATGATTGGGCACTATCATACAGTTACCTAATTACTGCATCTTTTTCCCTTAATTAGTATGATTTTAAACCAGGAGATCCATGTGTCAGTTCTTAGATTATTTTTGCAGCCCAATAGTTTACTTAAGATTGCACAAGAAATAGTTTTTGGATATATTTCTAAGCTATAAGGCGAGGTATGGTATACCTTAACACTACTTACACAATAATATACACACACAAGATATATTCAATTATCTGGTGACAATCCAGGGTGTGATGACGATAAAATTCAATTTATTAAATTATAAAAGTTTTACAATACCCTTTTGCGCTATTTTCTATTCGCAGACTTATCAATTTTATCGGCGTATAAAATCTTGTTTATTAGTTCTGACTCTATGCACAAAGGAGCTAGGGTTTAGCTTCTCTTGGTTTAAGGTAGATCTTGAATAATTTTTACCCGTTTTAAGCAAGAAAAGCTCTTACCAAAACAAATTGTCACTGGTGTTCAGAAAGCGACCTGATATATCCAAGTTTAAATAAACGGTTTGCAAATTCTGCTTTCGCAGGAACAAAGACCGACTTTTCAGTGATCTAGAATATGGATTTACAAAAATCCTTTCAAAAGAAAGGTAACATTAAAAATGTATGCATTCTTGAACTAAGTCAGTCTCTAAACCATTAGGATGCATTTCTTCCAAAAAGGGCCTTTTCCTTAAGTGTTAGTATTAACAATTCATTTATTTTGGTCAGAAATAAAACCTCCTCATTAAACTTGTTATAGGCCTATTGCGGTATTTTTAATTCGAATACGAGTTTCTTAATGAAGACGAGATATGTATTAATCCTGAAAGTGTCACTCACAGTCTTTTCATTTCTTCATCGGGTGTTTCATTGTATATTTTCCCTTTTAGTTTAGTATTTCAGTCGCTTTGTTTTGCGTCACAGGCTTTACGGTAAAATTATTCTTAATTGATTCCAAAATTTTAATAACAAATAATCTCTCAAAACGTCTACATACGTCCTTTCTAGCTGATTAAATTGTAGAAAAATATATCTAAGGGGTGAAACATATTACATGTTAATGTTTTTTGTGGACATAAACTTTAAAATATATAAATAAGAATCTTTTTAATTTCTGTAAGACATAAAAACATTTTTAACCCCAAATTTGCCGCCCCTAAAATCTGCCGCCCTAGGCTCGAACCTACTCAGACTGCTGGTAAATCCGCCATTGAACAATTCGAACTCATATTTTTATCGATTGACTTATCCTCGTTTTGCTGGATTGGACTTTCTCAGGCCGATCGAACAACGGTAAACACGATAATGTTGACAGGATTTAGATTCAAACTGTCATATGTTTATACTTAATTAAAGTCGATTGGATTTTAGGTTGGGAATTTTAATTGTTTGTCTTTTGTGGTTGTTGCTTTCTGTTTTGTGCTTTTCTCTCAATTTGTTTTGCAAAATAAAGTAAATAATGACTACCAAAAGTGATAAAAAATCTGCAAAAAAGAAAGTATTTGAAAGTTAAAAACCGAAAAAGATCATAGGTTAACCTGAATTACTTTTGATTTTTTTGTGGCATAAACAACAGTGAATTAAAATTTGTAGGTGAAGGTTTTAAATCAGATGAAATCTACAACCGATCGATTTTATGGACATAAACGAAGTCATGGTCTTTAAGCCGCCCTATGCATCGTTCAGCCAGCCAGCGGTTCAAAAAAATGCATATCCCTTTTGATAAATCCGGACTATAATAGGATTGATGTAAAAAAATATCTTAATTTATTTTTTAGCAGAATATTTATAATTTTTCTGACATTGACAAAAATAAGGTCGTTTATCAGGTCAATATTGGTTTGTGTTGTGAAAGTTTTCAAACGTCTTATGTGCGGCCAACCCTTGTACAGGTACCTTTAACAACATTTAAAAACCTAGGTTTTTGACAATAAGGGTATTTGCCCGTATTGTGCTTAAAAGTCCTTGCAAAACATCACTTGGTTCAGCACCCAAGCTGCATTTACAAGAATTTTAAGTACTATACAAGGTGTCCGGAAAATACGTGTACAACGTTTGATGACAGACTCCGGGCGTCAAAATAAATCTATTAAAGCGAACTTACCTATATCCAAAATTGCTTTAATTAGCCTGCAGATGGCGTCAAAGATTTTAAAAACTTTTGGTTTTTTCTAAATTTTTCAAAAACGTGCAAGTTGATTTCAATAATTTTTAGTGATGAGTCTCGGGCTATAAAATTACGTTTGCTGTTGGCACAGTTATCCACTCTACTTAACTAAAGTATTATAAACGTGACGTCATATGTACCTATATCTTTGAATTTTTTATGTCATTGACTTACCGATAAATTAAATACTATTTTCTGATAAAACAATGTATATGGAAGATTTTTCATCTCTTGCAAAATTTTGCTAGGATAAGTGGTTATGCCAGAAAAAATTATTTTCAATTACGTGCTCGGGCATAATATTTTATTAATAAATAAAAAAACTCGATTAAAACAAAACATTAATTAAGCAAATGTGCAAAATGACCACCGTTTTGTTGAATACACTTATTTACACATCTTAAAAAATGAACTTGAACTTTATTTAATGTCTCGGGATTATTAAGATGGTTGCTTGCATTGAAAATTCGTTGACATTATTCTTCGTGCGTGTTCACAGGAGTCTTATAAATTTCGGTTTTAAGAGCACCCCACAAAAAGAAATCTCACATATTTAGGTCCGGAGAAAGTGGTGACCATCGTACTGGTGCATCATCGCCTCTTCTAATCCACCTATGAGGGTATTGGTCATGAAGGTATCGTCGAACAGCCACGGAAAATGAGGTGGCGCTCCATCATGCATATACCACAGTCCCTCACGAATTATAAGGGGCAAATTTTCCAGAAGAATTGGCAAAGTGTTCTGCAAAAAATTAAGGTAAAATTTCCATTCAATTTGTCTGGTAATATTACAGGACCAATAAGGTATCGATCGATAATACCTGCCCAAACATTTATTTTAAAGTGATGTTGCTGGTGGGTAACTTTAATGGCATAAGGATTTTCATAGGCATAAATATGTTCATTGTGTAGGTTGGTAACTTCTGATCTTGTAAAGGTCGCCTCGTCGGTAAATAATATTTTTTACTAAAATTTAGATCATGAATTCTTTCGTTCCGAAAAAATTGACAAAGTAGGAGCCGCTGGGGAGGATCAATGGGCAAAAGTTCCTGAACTGTTTGGATGTGATACGGGTGCAACAATTGTTCTTTAAATATCATTTACGGTGGTTTTAGGAACCGCCAACTAAGTTTCGAACCGGCGTGTACTGATACTTGGTTCTTCTTCAACTCTTAACAAAATTTTCTCTTCGTTTTCAACAGTTCGAGTTGTCCGATTACGACCCCTACCTTCAAATTTTGTTTTGTTGTTAATTTTACTGATTTGGTATACGTCGGTCAGAAAATCTCTCCATGTAAACCCTAACACTTTGACATCCATTTCCTTTGCAAAACCCGTACACCAAAAGCATGTCAACTTTTTCGAAGTTCGTATAGTTGTCCATATTTACCGTAATAGTAAAAGATTTTAGAAGTAAAAAAAAGCCTTTATGTTCAAACTCTGACATCAATTTGTCAACAGAAATATTAAATGTCATAGCAACACAAAAACATAATAAAAACACCAGCAAACAATGTTTAGTAATAACCTTTTATGACAATTAATAAAATATCTTGCCCGAGCACCTAATTGAAAATGATTTTTTCTGGCATAACCACTTATCCTAGCAAAATTTTGCAAAAAATGAAAAATCTTCCAAATACATTGTTTTACCAAAAAATGGTATCTAATCTATCAGTAAGTCAATGACATAAAAAAATCAGAAGATAAAGGTACCTATTGAAATTGACTTGCACGTTTTTAAAAAATTTAGAAAAAAAAACAATATTTTTTTAAATCTTTGACGCCCTCTTCAGGCTAATTGAAGCAATTTTGGATATAGGTAAGTTCGCTTTAATGGATTTATTTTGACGCCCGGAGTCTGTCATCAAACGTTGTACACGTGTTTTCCGGACACCCTGTATATTACGCAACGGAATCATAAACTGCCTGCTTTGTCATTCTGACAATTACTAAATGAAAACAATTAAGGTGAGTAGGAATTAGGTACGCCTTCTAGATACCTCAATGCAAAAATGTTATGACGAAATTGTGGCTAGTGCCACTCGTTTCGTTTCGAGAATAAAATTCCCGGTTATATTTGAACCACTTTCATAATATACAAAAAAAAATCGTTAAAGTTCTTAATTGAAATGACACAAATTATGCTAAACAGCCTATAAGGTTACGAAAAATGTAGTATCATGTTTTAGTTGCTTATCCTGTATGGTTTAAACAAACATATATTCAGCATTATCAAGGGCATAAGCTTTATGCATATAAAGTATTGCATATATTCATCAAACAGTATTTGATTTTTTCACCTAACAATACTTTTATATGGAAAGTAAAATAGTCAATAAAGAAGAAAAACATATAATTAGTACTTATCTAAATTAAATCAATAGGGATTTTGCGGACGAAAGTGATCTCTGTACAGAATTTTCCTTTTAGTGCTTTGATTTTCCTGCAGAGGTCACTGTACTACTCAAACTCACTTTTTAAGAATCAGCGTCACAATCTGTTATTTAAAACTATGTTTAAGTAACAACACTTCAGACCTAAATAACTAAACTGCCAAGGACATGTCTAACGACACACATTAGTTTACGGTCCGTGGGAATACAGCTAAAAGAAAGTATTTGCAATCCTTCATGATCTTTCTATTGTATTGTTTTATTTCGCTAATTTGTATTTTTAATTGGAGACATGTATTTAAATTTTTTTACTTGAAAATGGCACTTTACGAAAAAAATGCCCCTAAAAAAGTTTCTAATTAAGTAAAGCCTTTAAATTCTATTTCTGAAATTGCAAATTTCCAACCCCAGGAAAAGATGCAGTAAAAAAACGTCGAGGCTTGCAAATTATAACCTTTGTCCAGGGTGGTACTTGATTACAAATATTATTTTAAGAAAAACTTGGAAAATATCTTCCTCAATTTCATCGTCTATGTTTATCCACATTTAAAAAATAAAATAATGTATTTTTTTTTTCTAAAAATTAACAGCCCCGTAATTGAAAGTGTTATTAAGTTTGGGACATATGTTAATAAGAACTTTTTTTTGTATTTTTATCCAAGGAGTCATAAAAAATTATTTATATCATATATATTAACTTTAGCAAAAAAACAGTCTACATACCTTTCAATCCTATATATCACGTTCACATGAGGATAAAGGATTTAATTTTATAATTATATGTGTTGAATAGCTATATACTGTTGTCTTGTACATATAAATATATTCTAAGTCTAAACTACTGAATCAACTAAAAAAAATTCTAATATTTTTTTTACAAGTCGTTTATTGTTAATACCTGTATCAAAGCCCGCGTATGTTTTACCGATTTATGTCGCCGCCAAAGTTTGTTAGATTTTGACATCGCAGGACAAAACAAGACTTGAATATATCAAAAGGCTGGTTATCTCAGTGTTAAAATATGATTGAAAGAAAAAATAAACATTTCATTTCAAAAAATGAGCGTCAATAATTTTGGTTCTTTCAAATCGTTTTAATTTTTAATTAGTTTTATAGCGTATTGCAGATGTTAATTTGCAGAACCAAAAATATTTTTTTAACATTCCTGGGGGGAAGGGTAATTACCCTCTCTACCCCCCTTACCTACGCCAATGAGTACATAGGTATAGTAGGATCATTTTTAAAATGAAAATTCGGCGCCCTTTGAAAAGAAAAAAAAAATATAAAAAGTAGCAAAAAAGATTTGGTTTGTGCCGCTTCCCGCACGTGTCTGTAATAATAGACCATATAAAAAGCAAAGGCTACCGACAATAAAAATTAAACCTTTTTGCTACTTTTTATGTTTTTTTTTAAAGGGCACCGAATTTTCATTTTAAAAATGATCCAACTATACGGATATATGCTTTCTAGCAATAACATTTGTAAAATTGTCTTTTTAGATGGATGTTTGGTAACAGCGTACTGACGTCATTTGTATTCGTCGCGTCGGTACGTGCATCAAAAAATAATGAAAGTATCTTATGCGTAACTGAACAAGAATGTTTAAGTAAAACATTTGGAGCGTTCATTAATTACTTGATGCACTTATAGGGGAGAGAAGATCGAGCCCAATCTCACCTAATCGCACATGGGAGAGAGGGGGATCTCGGCAAATATCATGTTTTTTTTGCACAAGAAACAGTGTAAAATTGCAAGAAAACTGGGTTAAAATAGTTCAAAACCTCTATAATATAGCTAATGCTACACAAGCTAATAGAATAAGCTAATCTTACATAATGATGTTGTCTTACTGTGATTCTAGACTATAATAGTTAAATACTAGTCTTAACTAGTGTTAAATAAAAGTAATTAAGCGATTTTTTTTAAATAAATTCAAAGCAGTAAAGTACATATTAACTAGGGTTGCCGCGAGACGAGACGAGACGAGATAAAGCCTTGTCTCGTCTCGTCTCGAAATTTCGAGATAATATATTTCGAGACGAGACGAGACAAGGGTCGAGACGAGACGAGACAAACGTTTGTCTCGTCTCGTCTCGTTTTGTCTCGTTTGTCTCGAGTTGTTTTGGCTTAATTCAATTAAATTAATTTTAATATACAGTGATTAGGATAATTTCAATAAAAATTAGATCGGAAGTTAAATAAAAATGCTTGGACCCGTCGATTTTTATTTTTAGGTACATGTTACACATTTTTTAAACCGATTTTTATGTCTGCACAGTACACAAGGTGGTGATAAAAAGACATATTTTTTAAATGGAACACACATATTTTATCTTTACATTATTAATTTCAATGTTTAATTCTAGAAATGTTCATTCTCAATTTTTTTTACCAATTTTTAACTTTTTCCATAATAATTAAGTATACCCAAACTATCCTAAATGGTAATATTCTTATACCTACGTAACTTTCTGGGTATAGAATATAAAGTAGGTACAGGAATTTCTAGAACTAAATAAATAGAATTCAAAACTGTAAAAATATGAGTAGGTATAGGTATTCTATTTTAAATTAAAAAAAAACTTTTGTAGCACCCTAATACTTTATGGACGTGCCCTGTCTAATTCAAAATATCGTTAAAATTTAACATACTATTTAACCACATACCTAATACTTACATAAGCACATTATCTCTACACATCTTATATTCAAGGCATTAAATTACTTACTCCTCGCCATCGTTAACTCACCCTGTGCACTATATACCTACAAACTAATTGCAAAATCTGCTGCAAACTGGCATGTATTTTAAGAAGTTTGTTTTTAGTTTAAATTAAAACTTTTTAAAACATAATAGCGGCAAATCCTCAACTAACAGATAAACATTCAAAACAACCTCTGCATAGGCATCAAAAAGTGCCGTCGCGCCGCCTGTATACTTTGCCGACACACCGTTATATTCGGGATGCGGCAATTAATAGTTTTTGCATGTTTTTTACTATTTAAAGATCTATAAAGCGGTTGCATTTTTAAAATGTTTTGACATTTTTTTTTACTTCATTTTTGTGTTTGAAGCTTGTAAGAAGTAAGAAGGTGAATTATTTTTTTTAAAATGGAACACCCTGTATAAATGCTTATATTTTTTTATAACACGCCTTGTAAAGAAAAGTTGACGTGATTGAGCTTTTCTTTAAATTGTGTAGTTTTCTCAAAAAATTGGTGATTTCAGACTTTACGGACACCCATAATATGCAACTAAAAATAAAATAATAAACCTAATAATTTGTTTTTTATTTAAAATAAAAATATAGAACATATAAGTGATATAAAAATGTCCACAAAATAGAAAAAAAATCTAAAAGATAATGGAACATAAGTTATAAACTCTATTACAAAACACAGGTAAAATGTTTTTTAGAAATTTTTCCTATAATTATACAGGGTGTTTAAGCAATAGTTTTAAAATCTTTAACAGCAGTTAGATCTTGCAAAAAAGTCTCTATAAACATAAGTTCGGATATGCATCGTTTCGAAATTGGAAATACGCAGGGTCCTAAAGTTAAAAAGAAGCTTTAATTGTACATAATTTTTTAAAACAATTATTTTGATAAAACAACTTAAAATACAACTTTTTCGTTATTTGAGTTTTTTCGAGAGACAAAGACTCCTACTTTTCAAAAGGGTATAAAAAAAGAATCGGTTTTAATTTTTTTCTTGAAAGCAATGCAAAATTTAAAAAAAATCAAGAGACAAAATAGTTGTATTTTAAGTTGTTTTATCGGGGTAATACCACGAGTGCTTATTTACCGATACTTTTTCACGATAGCGTGTTTTCTCATAATTTCACGAGTCCGAGGGAAGAGTGAAATTTTTAAAGAAAACACGCATGAGTAAAAAAATATCTGGTTAATTTTAAAGCCCGAGCTGTATATAGGGAGAATATTTCATGAATCAAAAACGTAGATAAAGTTTATTATCTTAAAATTAAATATTAATTTAACAAACCGTCATTATTATTTAAAAATTTCGTATTGTCAATTTGACAGTAAGTGGAAAAACCACGTTGCCTAGAGGACGTGGAATTTCCGCTGTAATTTTTCCATAATACCACTTCTCGTATGGGAAAATATGTACATGAGTGAAATATTCAAAATAATTAAAAAATAATAAAACCACAGGATGATATACTTTTTAAAGCAATTAATTTTAGCTTCTCTTTTTTAACACCCTGTAGTTTTAAAACGATGCATTTCTTGACCTATGTTTATAGAAACTTATTTTTGCAAGGTCCAACTGCTGTCGAAGTTTGTAACACTAAATCTTAAACAACCTGTAGAATTCTTAAGAACTAGAAATATATTGTTGGAGATTTATTACACTTAAGTTTTAAGTCATTAAAATTTTTCGAGATGTCTCGTCTCGTCTCGTCTCGAGCTTGTCTCGAAGGATTTTATCTCGTCTCGTCTCGTCTCGAAATTCGAGACAAAATGCTCTCGAGACGAGACAAAATGGGTTCGAGACGAGACGAGACGAGACGAGACGTCTCGTATCTCGTGTCTCGCGGCAACCCTAATATTAACGTATTTACACTAAATATACGCACTTTGAAAAATCTCACGTGAGATTAGGGGAGAGGAGGGACGAGCCAAATCTTACGGCAGCTCACCAAGAGGGTAGGTGTCCAAAAATGGCCAAAATTACCTTACATAATTAATGGAACATGGATTGAACTCTGCAACAATAGCTTAGTAAACATATTTTATATTTAATTTTATTTATTTATCTATTTGTTCAGGAATTTCACTTTTATTTGAAACCTTTTTCATGTAAAACCTGGATGAAAAGTCTAAAAAAACCGGCAAGATAAGCCCTAGATAAAGCAGAATATTTAATCATTTTTTATTAGCGCGACAATAAATAAGCTTGCAAAATCTTATTTAGAGAAGATTATTAATACTAGGTTATAAGCAGTTTACCCTTATTGCCGCTTAATACATAAGTGTTTCTTAAAAACAGGAAATTTCCCAAAACAACGCCAACGGCGTAAGTGATCATTGATCTTTTAAATAAAATCAATGGGCATGCAAGGGCACTACCCACCAAAACATTTTCTGTAGAGCATTTTCTTTAATTTCCTAAAAACAATATAGGGAGCGCTAGAAACACATAACAAGAATTTCTCCGTAAAAGCTATTTAAGGCAGAAACATGAAAATTAATATTTTTAAGTTAGTGTAACATAATATATAGAAATATCGAAAAAAAAATGTGGGAGATAAATATGTACTGGGGTTTTTTTAGTTTTTTCTTTTATAATTCAATATAAAAAATATATTAAAATGACTACAAAGAAGTATTACAGCGCATTTTCAATAGAATAAAAACCTCATATTTTTTATACATAGAACAATAAAGGAAGAAACTAAGAAAGGGACCATTTTATACAAACTTTTTTTTGCAAATATTCTTTTCTATTTTTTGTAGCTTTTAAAATAAAAATCTAGTTTTTGTGTTAAACACATTACAGATAGCATATTAGGGCCTAAAGGTAACTTACCTTTGGTAATCACATAATTACATACATTTTTTTTTGTATGTTAAGCTATTAGGTAGGAATAGCGCATACCTCTTTTTATTGCCAAGATTAAAAAAAAAATAGGAAAGTAGTTTTTCCAAAACTTAATCCGCTTATATAAGATACGCTCAAACAACTTTTTGACAAAAAGGTGACCAAAAACACAGCATTTAATTATTTTAATAGCAATTAGGATGTTAAACCAGAGCAGTTCTTATCAGAAGCAATAAATAATTCTCCATTAATTTTGAATATAAGTAGCTGAATCTATTAAAAAATAAAAATATTGGTAATATTCTTGGGCTCTCTTTTGATCGTAAAAAAAGAAGAAAAATTACTAAACTGCCACATCAAGTATCAGCCTTCACCCCTCGTAGCCCCATTTTATTGAAGAGATATCCCTTAAGGGGTTATACCCAAGGAAGTTTAAAGGTTTATGGAAGGCTAATGCTGTAAAACAAAATTTTTACAAAAAATCTAAATAATATAAATGAAAAACCGATTTTTTGTAATAAATTTTAAACTTGTAGGGTAGTTTCGTGTGTGTAATAAATGAAGGCAAGATAGTGTAAATGAGTTTTATTTAATTATCATATTTAGGGATCGATATCTGGAAAATAAAACGTGGTCGAAAAAAACTTACTTTAGATTTGTAATCAGCACCTCCTTATGCAAAAAATCATCGAAATCGGCGAGGGTCAAAAAAAGTAATAGCTTACCATAATTTAGACTGGTGGTTGGCTCATACAATATTTTATAAATTTATAATTTGCATAAAAGTACCATAAAATAGTGTCACGTCATGCAGATAACATAAACAAAATAAACGAGAAGTATAGAATTTTTTACATAAATTCTTTTTATTTTCTTTTTCTAAATCTTAGGACAGTCCACAAAGTCTGAGGCTTCAATACTAACGTACCGTGGGTGTCTTAAGTGTGGTAAGAGGAAGTTTATTTACATAAGACTTAAATATTTGGAAATTTGAAAAAGGGAAAAATTCTGCGGGTAGCAGATTCCAGTCTGGACAATCTAGGGATGACGGAACGAAAAAGTGGGAAGTTCGGAGCCTCTTAAGTTGGACTGTATAAGGATGCATTAAAGTGGCACTACGTGTTGCTTTGTTGGGAGAGAAATTATACTTGCCAACTCCTCGGAGCAGAAGCCGTGAAAATACCTACCTATAAAAATGCGACATATCCCTTACCTCCTGTCGGTGGGTAAAAGAAGGAAGCTTTTATGTAAGCGTGGATTAATTAATAAGACCAACAGCTCTTTATTAAATAGAATCAAGGATAATAAGAGTTGTAGGAAACGCCATTCCCCAGACATGAGAACAATATTCTTAAGATGGTCTGATTTGGAATACATACAAAGTATAAAAATTAGACGAAAAGAAATACTTTCAGGTTTGAACGAGGAATCCAAGCTTTTTTGAAGCAGCTGATGCTGTGGATGTAATGTGTTTGTGCCACTTAAGGTTATTCTCAAAAGTAACGCCAAAATGATTAAATGACTTTTTTTGCGACACCCAACATGTGTGTGTCTTGGAGCATTAAATTGGACAACATTTTTTAAGCCCAAATCAAGATTAGTTTAAGGTCTTGTGTGTGTTTTCCAAATCAGGCCTATAGGCTGGCTTAAAAAAATAAATATAAGACTGGAGGATACTATCGTCAGCAAAACTAATAATAGGATTGATTGTGAAAGACAGATCGTTGATACAAAGAAGAAAGATAGTTGGTGCCCTGGGGTACTCCAGCATTAATTTAGGTAGAATCTGAAAGGATGACGTTACGATATTATAAGTAACAAACAATAAACACAAAATTATAGTCAGAAATTAGTAAACACTAATTACTAAAATAAGGAGGTTTAAAGTAATTCAAAAAACTTCTGCAACCACAAAATAAAATCACACAAGGCAAAATAATCCAATACGGCGCGGCGCGTATGGTCCAATACGCGCCGCGCCGTCGCACACGAAAATGGGACTCCGGGTCTGTCGAAAGTATAATATGTTGCCTATCCACACACTGATTTATCAGTGTGTATGTAGGCAACACATTACAAAATTTCGTGGAATTTTGTTACTGCGCCAAATCATAACGGCCCATTAATGACAGTTATTTCATAGTGGGTCGTACATTTTTTGATCGAATAAGCCATAGTATTGGGCTTCCATAAACCTTCAAACTTTCTTGGTTATACCTAGTAAGGATTTTTATTTTTTTTGTTAATTTTATTTTTAGAAAGTACATTTGTCGAAGTATATTGTGTAAAAATTTTAAATTGATTCGGTAAATATTCTCAAAGATATATGCACATTTTGTAACGATCTCTTCAAGAGCTAGACCCGTATTTTGAAACTTTAAACGGTTTATCTCGAAACTATGTTTTCAATGTCGTTGAGCACGATTTCTTCAAAACGGCATAACTGATCGGGTTCAAAATTTTACATAATCCTTTTAGGTATATTCTCCAGGTATTAAACAAAGAAATAAGATTTCTGAAACTTATTTCGATTTTTTTAACCAATTGAAGTTGGAAATTTCTTCGAAAATCGCAATTTTTTGAGTAGCCGTCATTTTGTCAAAAATTAAAATTATCCATCCATTTATCTACTAATTTTTTTTTAAATTTTCTATTTTAAATATCCCAAACCAAAGATATCTTGCTTACCGCCGGACACCTTTTTTTACAGGACCTCCAGAAGACCGTTAAATAGAAAATATATAGAAAAACTCTTAAAAAAACAGGTGTTTTCGAGTTTCCAACTAGGTATAACCCCTTAAAACTCTCCTGAAATATTACACAAATTTTAAATTAACAAATTTCTTTCGCGAGTTTAAGAAATATATTTGCATCAAACTGAGTAATCAAAGCTTTTTAAAGTTGCTGATTACAAATCCAAGATGGTAGATTCAATAAGGCGATAACCGATATGCACCAAATTTGGTATACGGGGGTTTCGGCGGTTGCTTATTACGAATTCCGGATCGGAATTTTAAAATTAAAGATGGCGGACACACAATAATTCAATCCACTATGTTTGCCATCTTATACTTTAAAAATAAAATTTTCTATTCGTAATTGGTGACCCCCAACACCCCGTATAGCAAATCGATTGATTTTTGCATTCACCATATTGTATCCGCCATCTTGAGTTTTGTAAATCCGACCTTCAATTCGTAATCAGCGACCCCGAAAACCCGCGGATAGAAAATATGGTGCAAATCGGTTGATTTTTAAAAATTCGCCCACTATACTGGATTTTTAACCGTCATATTGGATCCGCCATGTTGGATTTTTGCATCCTACCACACCAGGTTTTTAGGGGCGTCCATCACCTACAACTTAAGCCAAAAAACAGCCCCATCGCTTGAAAATTTTTACAAGCTTTATTTGCTGGACACTCGATTTTTTTCCGCCTATCGCCTGCCATATTGAAGCCGCCATATTGGATTTTTTAAAGACGCACTTGGCATTTGAGAGTAGACGCTCTGAGCGTTAAAATGAGCTCCTACTCGATTTTTTTATTAGCTTCTAATTTTGGTTGTAGCTCTGATATTTTCATTAATAAAGATTAAAAATTTAATTAACGTAAATAAAATAAAGGTTTTTCTTCAGTTTTTTCAAGATTACTTTTTCCTAACATACTTAACTATTTTTATTCAATGTTAAACTAATGTATACCATCGGAAATATTTTAAGATTTCTTTAAATACCTAATAAAGTTGGGAAATGAACTTGTTACTTATGAATTTGGGAAATCCTCGCTTAACACTGAGGCTCCTCATAAAAAATGTGTAATTACAAACCTATTGTTCTTTAGGACAAATTTTCAGCGATAACAGTGGGGAAATATTTAAAAAAATCAACAAGTTTTCACGTTAAAAATTTAACCCCAGGGTTCCGCAGGAGTATTCAATTAAGAAAAAAAAACAAGAAAAACAAAAGTAGTAATATTACCCTATAAAAAATATGTCATGTAAAGAAAAAACAACGTTTTATATCTTTGTGTTTTTTTTTTGAGTTAATAATATGCTTTATTTTTACAGTTATTTTTAATTATTTACTCTATTTTGCAAAAGTAACACCATAATGTCGGTATTTTAACGCAAAATTTAATATTTCATATATTAATATTTAAATTACCAACTAATTTATAACTTTAACAACTTAGTTTATTTTTCTGTATTAGCATGTTCACTTAAAAAGGGCACGTGACTCTACAGCTAAAGGGGTTCCTCAAAAATAAGTAAAAGTGCTTAAGGGTTCCTCGCTCTACGAAAGGTTCAAAAACACTGCCCTAGAGGATCCTGAACAATCTATTTTTATGTTTATCCCCTTTTAATGCGTTTTTAAGACTTGTGTCCTAATTTAGGAAAAGGTAATCCCCTAATTATTGGAATAGGCCACTTCTATTAGTCGATGCAAATTTTAGAAGGCGATTTGTAAAGTCTGTCAAGCTTAAACGTATTAAACAAAACAATTATCAACTACAACTCTAGATTTTAAAAGAATATATTTTTGCTTGGTAACCGCATTAAGAGTTTTAAGTTTCTTTTTGGCTTGCCTAATGAGTTTGAAGAAATAAATGGTTTGTGAGAACTTCAGGAATATGCATCCCGGTTGGAAATGAAACTAGTCGGATGCAATCGAGCGTCATAATTTTGGATAAATGGGATCCAGTAAGGGATTCTGGCTCGGAGCCTGAGCAGAACGCAGGATGCGCACACAATTTTCGTTAGTTTTCGTTTTTGGAGTGCCAGCCAGAGGCACCGGCAGTGCCTCTCGCCGTGAATTCGAATGATACTATATATTTTCGTGTGCCGTCCGCTATGTAGAAACTCGACTTTTTCACAAAAAACTTAATTTTTTTACGAAAGATGAAATCGCTCCGTCGTCCAGTGACAGAGCCAAACTTCTTTGAAAGGTGAATAGAATTTTATTCAGTCAAATCTACTCGTTAAATTTAAATTTTTATGTTTGTTTTGATCGAAAAGTTCAACGCTTTTTAAGCAAATTACCTTTAATAAATTTGCGTAACCATAAAACAAGAATTAGTGTTATTTATAAGATTTATTTTATGATTTATTTCCAAATATTTGGAGATTCAGTTGGAACATAAGTCTACCATACACAAATATATAAATATTTAAAATAGGTAATTTTTTTATAAACACTATGTTTGTTTAAATATGTGAAAGATTTACGTATTAACATTAATAGAATAGGTAACTATTTACATACTTTGGACTATAGTTTTGGCGGCTTATTTTATTAAAAAAAACTCAAAAAGAATTATTTTTTGTAGGTTAAACCACATTTGTCTTCAAAACATAAACTGTCTTTGTTATCCATTATATAAACTATTGTAAGAACTGTACGGCAAAAAAAAAATATTTTTAATATTCTTTATGTTATTTTAGTATTTAGTATGCACATACAGGGTGTTGTTTGGAAAAAAATATTACCGGCTAATCAGGTATACGTAATGCCTTTATGACCATTACCCTTTTACAATAAAATACAACTTTATTTTAAAGAATAATTGGTTTACATTTTAAAAAAATTAACTAACATTTTAAGGTTATTATAGATAATTTAAAAAATACTTTGTTTGACAAAAAAACAGTTAATAACGTCTCTGTCAGAGACAACTACCACTTTTGTAAAAGTTTATCTTCCTACTTCATTTCAATTGTCATAATTCTGTAGGTGATTTTTAAAAAAATCTTTTCAGAAAGAGAATATTTATTTATTTTATATATATATATATATATATATATATATATATATATATATATATATATATATATTATATATATATATATATATATATATATATACAAACAGGAGGTATGGGGTGCAGTATTAACCTCCAATAACCTCCTGGATTGAATATTTTTGTTAACTAGTCAGTCACGACTACTCCATTTATATGTATATTATATATATATATATATATATAATATATATATATATATATATATATATATTATATTTATATATAATAGTGGAAGGGTAGTCTTGACCGACTAGTTGAATACAGATTCAAATTCTTGGGGATTTGGTCTAGGGCTGAATAAAACTCTTTTTTACTAAACGCCAGCTTTCGGAAATTTATTTTCCTTTTAAAAGGCTACAATATAAAGAAAAATCTCTTACAATCAAAAATTAATCTACAAATGAACTTATTGTTTTAAAACGTTAATTTAACAATAAAATTACGTGCAATTTCGACGAAATAACAAAAAAGGAAAAAAAACCCTACAAAGGAATGTTGTCCTGATATATACCACATTAATTTCGATATGTTTATACAGTATTTCTCAAGATGTTCTGAAAACACTAAAATGTATAATTGTTAAAAAAAATTAATTCAAAAATTATGAGCACTAAGATGTAAAACAATAAATTGATTATGTTTTTATAATGACTCTAGCCTTAAGAAAACTCACTTTGCACGTAAGTTTTATTGTTAAATATTAGTTTTAAAACAATAAGTTGATTTGTAGATTAATTTTTTGATTGTAAGAGATTTTTTTATATTGTAGCCTTGAAAAGGAAAAATAAATTCAAAGCTCGGCGTTTAGTAAAAAGAATTTATATAGACCGAATTAAAATTTGGAATATATATATATATATATATATATATATATATATATATATATATATATATATATATATATATATAATATATATATTACATATATATATATATAAGTCTCAATAATGTCTCTCTCTATTTGAAAAGTCACAAACTTATCCTTGAGAAAGACAGTACGGATTCCACCACGAAAGATAAGTTTCTAAGCCAATTGAGGGTGATTGCTATAGACTTCTCTAAGGCTGGCTTTTCTCCATGTCTGCTCCTTAACGAACTTGCTGTCACCGAACGTGGATCTCGAGTGTCTGTTCTACTTGGCATATATCTTATTGTAGATGGTCACTTATTTAGCTTTTGCAGTACATAATTGCGGCACCAAAACCTTGTTCAGTTTAATGCCTGCAGAGCAACAATTAATAAACCTTGTAGGTCTTATTTTCATGACCCTAAATAGCATAAACCCAGTATGTACATCCGTGGCCACAGCAGCTTCCAAAAGTTGGATTTCTCTAAGGGCAGGATATATTTTTCCTGCCAACCTACATTTTTTATCAATACTATAAAATGCCCGGTATGTCACATATATTATATTGAACTTTGTAACATCTCTATAAAATGTATTACAAGAGCTAAATTTATTGCATTTTAACGGTCTATCTTCAGCAAACATGTTTAAGAAATGTAATGTTTTTGGCGCTAGCGCTACTAATATTTATAGCACTCATGTAAGATTCTTTCACAAAAATAGTGTATACAGGATTTAGGGATAAATCCTGTAATTGAACAGCCAGTAAGACTCTTTATAGCACATAACACTTACCGATAATAATCTCCGGTTTTAAAACTTTTATAAAAGCTTCTTAAATAAAACATGTTACTCTTTATTTTTCTGACTTTCGTTTCTCCCTCATTTATTTGTATCTGATAATATTATTGAGTCGTTGTATGTTATTCGGAGTTTCTTTAGAATTTCTTTTAGTTAAAAGAACACTGGTAAACAAAAAAATAACAGTTCTATCGTAACAATGTTGACGAGGGTTCTGTGTATATTTTGTTAAGGTTGTTCTAAATATATAAAGAATGCTTTTTCTAATAATGGGTTATTTTGTTTGGACTTACTGCTACAAATTATTGGTTTACATTACCTTTAAGGATTTCCATAACTAAAATATAAATTAAACTTGACAGGACTTTTTCGCAGAACATTTTTAACTTTGATTTAGCAGATTTATTATAAATACCTCGTGATTGTTTAAAGCAGTTGGTCCAAGCTTCTATTTTTTACTAGATTTTAAAGCCTGTTTTATTTGCTTCGGGCACTTACTCTAGATTCTTCCTATTCCAGTCGCCCATCCATTTTAGATTCTCCTTAATCTAGTGCAGACATATTACACTTGGTCAACCACGTTAACCACAATATTGGGAATTATTTTTTTAATTATTTATAGGTAGTCTTTGTCAATTTTTAATATTTTTAATGCATTTGAATAGTTTTCGATCATCCCTGGTAGCCCGCCTTATTAACGCGTTATTATAGTCTGGTTGAATGGGTTGAATGTTTCATTTGCTTACTTTACAGTGTCATGTCAGTAGATTCAGGCCTATCTTGTTTCGGTACTTGGATATAGTTCACGGAACTCTAGAAAAATGATTTAAATGTCCAAAAGTCCGACCCCCATGATACCCACAGTACTTTGGTTTCATACAAGGCTTTGTGGTAGTTATAAAAAAATAAAAATAGATTGCTAATTAAAAACTCCCTTTTGACCGCTGATAATTTTTATAAACTAGAGAGCGATAAGCTCTCATAATGCCTCTAAAAAATTAGAAGTGTCCTATTACCGTATGGAATTGGACTTTAAATAATCCTCGAACAAATCAACGCACATGCATTTCTATATTTAGTTGTGTATTAAAAAAAACAACCTGAATTTGTTGTAAACATTACTGTTTCATATTTCTGGTTCAATATTTCATTTTTCGTGCAGCATTGTAGACACTGTGCTGTCTAGTAATGAAAGCCACACCCGTTTTCAAAATCCTCTGTGTGTATGGTTTCTTGGTTTTACCGGACTGTGCAGGCCGTTGGTCCGGCCTGTACAGTCTGAGGATTTCCGGAATTAGTGTGGCCGGTTTTAGGGTGACTACTAAATGTGAATGGTATAAAAGTATTTGCCGGTAAAGTAAACGCATACCAATATGTATTTCATGCTCACCAAACCACTGACTGGCAATAGCTCTTGTGCCAGCCACACGCATTCCGGAAATCTTTTAAGGAAAAACTGCGCAGGCCTGAATTTAAAGATTTTCGAAGCGAGTGTTTGTGTGTGTGTGTGTGCGTGTGTAAGAACGCCTTTGTTTTGTTGGACCGTGCAGGCCGCTGGCCCGATCTAAGCAGTTTTTCCTCTGAGGATTTCCGAAATCCGACTCTTCTCAAATTTAGTTAGCTAATAATTTTTTATCTTTGAACCTATATATTATTATAATACAGGGTGATTCAAAAATCAATCACGTAACTTAAGAGTGATTTTACACGACAAAATAATGGTAGAGCCTCATATATTTTTTTTTCAAAATGTCATTTGTTTTTGAGTTACAAGCCGACAAAGTTCAATTTTTTATTTTTTAAATTGTTCGCTTATGGAAAAACCGATTCCACTAATATTTAAAACTTAGACTGAGTCGATTGCGCTTCATCATTTTAGTAACAATTCACATTGATTGTGTGTCCCTAGAGGGCACTTTACCTACATTGAAATATGTTTTTTGGCATAATTTTTTAGTTTTGACAGTTATACTAGTTTTTAATATGTTTTCTCAAAGACTGATGCAAGGCCTTTAAAAAAGGTTATCTTCATTTAACTCGCTAAATCCAACCATTTAGACGTAAATCGCCCTTAAAAGTTAAGTGGTAAATTTATTTTATTCATTTCATTACCACCAGATACCAGACAATTGGCAAGTTGGGCATAAATTCCCTCTAGAGGTCTATTATTTGTCGTAAGGTACATAGCTATTAAAGTAAACTAAAGCTGTCAGTTTAACATAAAATAAATTCGCTTTTTAAACTACATATCTATTTTACAAAAAACTTAAAATAATAATGTCTTATCATCAGTTTTTAAATATCGAATATTGTAATACATTTTTGTTATGGAAAAGCAAATGGAAATGCAGAGTTGGCAAAAAGGTATTATATGGAGAATTATCCAGGAAGAAATATCCCTCATGCTCAAAAATTTTCCAGTGTGCACAGAAGGCTTGCGGAATATAGTTCCTTTAAAACTTATTATGGAAATCGTGGAAGATCTAGAAATGCTAGAACTGTGCAACAAGAAAAAGAGTGCTTGAAATTATTAAAGATAATCCAGGTACTAGTACCAGAAAAATTGGGAATGAAATAGGGCTCTGTCTGGCTAGTTCGTGGAGGGTACTAAGAGAAGAACAACTCTATTCGTTTTATTCGCAAAAGGTGCAGACTCTTTATGACGATGAACGATGATCGATCCGAGACGGTTGGCAATCAGATCCTAGCTAAGGATGAACGCGATAATCGACTAATTGGCCTTATATTATTTACTGACGAAGCTGGTTTCACGCGTGATGGCATAACAAATATGCACAGATATGCTTACGAAAACCCAAACAATGTGGTAGAAACGAAGCATCAGCGTAGATTTTCACTGAATGTGTGGGCAGGGATAATAGGAGATTACCTTATTGGTCCCCATTTCTTTGATGGCCCATTAACTGGTGAAGTATACCTAGATTTTATCCAAAATCATCTCCCATTTTATCTGGAAGATGTGCAATTGCAAATAAGGACCAACATGTGGTTCCTCCAAGAGGGAGCTCCGCCCCACTTTAGTTTACGTGTACGGCACTATTTGGATGCAGCGTATCCTGAGCGATGGATAGGACGAAATGGACCATTGGCATGGGCAGCGAGGTCACCAGACCTTAATCCTATGGATTTTCTTCTGGATCATTTGAAGAATTGGTTAGATACTCAGTCTTACTTCAGATCTTCGTTTAAGGATAATCGAAAAGTGCCAAATTATTAAAGAAACACCGAGAATTTTTCATCGAGTTAGGCGACATTTTTTGAAGAATATTAGGAAATGTATTGAAGAAAATGGGGGACATTTTGATAACCATTCTTAGTTTTTTTAGTAATGTTTCATTAATTTTTAGCTATTAAATGTATATCACAATATTCGATATTTGAATTATTAAGTTTATTGTAAATTTGTCACTTAATTTTTAAAGGCGATTTACGTCTAAACGGTTGGATTTAGCGAGTTAAAGGAAAATCACCTTTTTTAAAGGCCTTGCATGAGTCTTTAAAAAAACATAGTAAAAATAGTATAGCTGTCAAAACTGAAAAATAATGACAAAAAAAAAGTTTTAATATAGTAAGTGCCCTCTACGGCACAATCAATGTGATTTTCTAAAATGATGAAGCGCAATCGACTCAGTCTGATTTTAAATATTAGTGGAATCAGTTTTCTAAGCAAACAATTTAAAAACAAAAATAAAAAATTGAACTTTGTGGTTTGTAACTCGAAAACGAATGACATTAAAAAAAAATTATATGAGGCTTTACCATTATTTTGTCAAGTAGAATTACCCTCTTAAAATTCGTGATCGATTTTTGAATCACCCAGTAGTATGTTACAGATATCCACATATGGCTTGCCGTCAACAAAAATAAATGTACTGGGCTGATGAGGGTAAATATTTGATTCTTTGCGACAGTTTTAGAATTAGACAAGCAAATAAAAAATATTAAAATAAAATTGCGGCTAAAAAGTATTTACATTTTTCTAACATGACATAAAAATGAAACAAAAATACCCCTTTGAAAATCCGACAGTATCGGATAATATTTAAGAACATATTCTGTCGGGAACAAAATCTATACAAATATTTAAGGAAGGCTTAGAACTGATAATAAAATTGTGGCTGATAATTAACCTTTTTTACACATACATGCATGCCGGTATGGAGGTTTTATATATTTACCTAAACATTTCCCAGACGTGTTTCATAATGTTCAAATTCCCGAGAGTCAAACTTTATGTTACCTTTCACATCCAAATAACTACCCGACTGCCATATCCTCAAAATTATTTAAATTAAAATTTGTAAGCTTACATTATAACGATTTGAAGATAAATTAATGTTTAAAACAACGTAAATATTATCCCACAAAAATTATCGATCTCTAAAAGTATTAAGATCTAAGATTAAAATAAGTTCTGTCCAAAACTATGTTCCACTCTTTTTCTTTGCAAGTTTTTTTTTACTGATTACTAAGTTGGGAAGGGAACTTATGCCTTTTCTCTCAGTATATTTTGCTCTGTAGATAGAACCTAATCTTTAGACTGAATATGAAATACGAAAATTGCTCATTTTAATGTCTCTTAAATTTGTTTTGTTTAGTGAATAAAGTCCAGCCTGAATTTTAAATTGTAAGACAATTATTATGACCTCAGAAACCTTAGGTTCAATCAGATTGCAAACTTCTAAACTACCCCCTTCAGGGCGTTCCAAGTAAAGATGTGCAGTTTTTAGAATTGTTCTTTTACTTGTGTTCTAAAACCTACTATCATACAAAATTTTAAGTTTCCACATCCTCGAAGAGTGTCCCATAATTTTGGGTCAATGAGTGACTCACTCAGTCAGTCGTAAAATGGGCGATTTTCAAAATTAAATACGTCAGCCATCTCTTTGCCACTTCATCTAACTATCTCAATTTTTTCACAAATAATTAGAATACTCTGGTAAATTAATATTCCAAATCTCATACCTTTATGTGGATTGATAATGAAACCTTTCTTATAAATAAACACTACGTGCGTCAGGCCGGAATTTGGCCTGGCGCACTACCGTGCGATTAGGTCTATACCAAGTTATTATCAATACCAATATAAACATTTTCCTTTTTCTTATAAGCACAAATACAAAAACCACTAAAGAAGTCGAGTTGCCTGTGATAACTAAATAAGTTATTTAGGAATACCTATAACTCTGGTCTAGGCTGTCGCTATGTGCAACAACGTGAAAAAACACGATTTCATGGTTTGAAATACATATTATTGTTTAATATAATTTTTCTGAACTTCAATACACTTATTTTAAAAATCTTCAAATTTGTGGATTCCATCCCTAAAGTAAGAATCCGGAAGACTGTCGAAATACGCTTCCACGGCTGCTACTATCTCTTCGTTTGATAAAAATCGTTACCCACGCATGACTTTTTTGAAGTGTGAGAGCAGCAAGAAGTCAGGGGTGCTAAATATGACGAATAGAATGGATATTGCTACAATTACTACTTTAATTCACTGATTTTTACTATTGTTTTTGAGCTCTGTAAGAAAGTGCATTGTTTGATGAGAAAAGATTTTTTACTTTTGTAAACCAGATCTTTCCTTACAGATTTTACATTTATTACAATAATAATCTGAGTTTATTGTTTTATTAGTTTAGAGGCAATCCATAAACAAAATTCCTTTTGCATCCCAAAAACTTGATGCTAAAACCTTTTTGGTCGATTTTGGAATCCTAATTCGCTTTGGAGCCTTTGTTTACACCACTCTCTTAGCCTCTTGTTTTAATCTAGGATTATGGAATAGACCAAAGTCTATCTATAGTGATGAAGTACAAAATCCTTTTATTTTTTAAAATGCTCTAAACTAATAAAGTTACATTGGAATATGTTTTTGTTCCACTGTGGTGCAGAGCCACGGAGTAAGATTATCCCCCTGCTGGTGTTGAAGAATGGCTTTAAAAGCAGCTAGAATCATTTAACTTATAAAAAAACGTAAATATCGATAAATTTTGGCAAAATTTCTACAATCCTTTGCCCGTTTTTCTCTCTGTGTCTGATACCACCACACTTGAAATTTTTGCATGGTTCATAACTAAATTAAACTTAGAGATCTAGGAGTTAGGTTATCTATGGCCCCATAACTACCAAAACAGATGAATATGTTTTTTAACAGTATTCTGTAACCTAGGACACGATAAGCTTATAAAGATGAATCTGTTATTTTTTTGTTTGTGTTATTAAAAGATGTTAACTCACACATTGTTAACTTTTGCACGCCCTGGTAAAAGAATTGTATTTCATTTTCGTTTTTTAAAAGGATTTAAGCTCCATAAGGTAAAGCTTCTTTTGTTTTTGTGCTTTTCAGACTGTAAACTGATCAATGATCGTCAACGTCAACATCTCGAGTTCGCAGTTTTGATGAGGGAACATAAATTTTATTTAAGTTTAGAATCGAGATGCTGTAAAATTGTGGCTTGTTTCGAAATATAAATAACTGCTTCAATGGTTTTCTAATCGTACACATTGTTTTGCAAATTAATCGCATATAACTCACATTTCACTGTTATTTTTACAGCATTGTTTTTGAAAAAGTCACTTAAATGTTGGTTGTTTTCCAATCGATACAGGATGTTTCAAAAGTATTACACTATATTCGCGGATAGGGTGTAATACTTGTCCTGTGTACAACAGGACAAAAAACTTAAAAGTAAAAGATACGAAAAATTGTCTTAATAAAGCTTTTGCCTGTTTCAAAAATACAATTCACTATAAGAAAATTTATTTTTATTGTACAGGGGGGGCTAAAAATACAAAAATGTTATATTGCATAGTACTCAACAACCTTATTTTGTTATATACCAAAAAAATCTATCTTTTTAAAAGTATGTGCTTAAAAAACAATTTACCATGTCAAAAATATTTTTTATATACAGAAGGCATGACAATGTAAAACAGTTAACATACTTGTAAGTGTCTTGATTTAATTAAATAACTTAATATAAGAAATAAAAAATGTAAAGTAAAAACTCCACCCCACATTAAGCACATTCTTCTAATTGCATTCTTAGATATCTAAAGGAATTTCTGATTTATTTCGGAGATATTGAATAAAAAGCCTAAGTAATAGGCATGATGACTTTGAAAAACTGTTCTATGATGTTCGGAAGTATCAGCTAGCTCCAAAAAATATATTATATTTGCAAATAATAAAGGTTTGCACAGGAAAACAATACGATTTTAAGATGTTTTTTGCCAAAACGCTCCCGGTGTCATGGCGTCGCTCGTGACGTCACATTTATGTAAACATAGATTGTTCACTTAGGTGCGGACACAAATTGACGTTACATAGACGTGACGTAACGAGCTCTGATTGGCGTTTAACTTATCATGGCGGATCAATTTCATAGAATAAATAGAAAATATTAATTATTTTTGGATGTGGTCATCATGCCTATTCTGCTCTTTAGTACTTCAATATTTTTTGGTATTGAAGTAGCATAAACAAATGTTTTAAACAGCCCTGTAGAAATATATCGAATTTGGGTTTGGGTACTTTGGAGACCACAAATTTGGGCAATTTCCACCACTCTATCTATGACCATTTGCGGTTAAGCCCTTCCATTACCTTACAAGCGCAATATGCCGTACAAACATCCTGCTAAATATTCAGTTGTTGGCGACAGTAAATTACTGGAAAATTGTCGAATTCATTACTAAACTATGTTTCCAGCGTTTCGAAGTACGATATTCTATTGCAGGTGTTATTGTAAAAATATTGGCCTATTATGTCAGACATATATAGTGCACCACAAGTTCACTTTTATAAAGTATTGGCTTCTCGTCATTACTCTTAATTTGAGGTTTTCTGAAGACCCGTACATGACGAACACTGCTCCATTAATCAAAGATGTACATTCTCTAGAAAAAAAAATAAAAATGTTTCTCCTACCCACAAATTAAAATGTACTCGCTTCATCTTCCTCTTTCAATGCTTGCTTAAGGTAGAGTTTAAACGGAAATATTTTATTTTTTTAAGATTTTTTAAGTTCCACTTTTTCATAACTTCTTCCCCTATTTTTTTCTATTTGGGGATCAAAACCGAACTAGTTTTTTAGAACTATTTTTTTTCCTGCAAAATTTAATCTCAATTATTGATTTTTTTGTTTTTTTCACCAAATTGTTCTATGACGTAACGGCATGATCGGTGGCGTAGCCAGCCTCTCTAGGTGGGTGAAGGAGAAATTTAGAGAGGCGCTTTGTTTCTGAAAAACATTATTATTAACAATAAAAACACGTATGTCTTTTCTAATAATTTTATATTTAAAACCAAATAAAATCTAGAATTAAATAATACAGTCTCAAAACATAATTCCCGTGCTTTTTATTGTTTTAAGGGGTTAGGCCACTGTAGAATTTTCAATAAATCGTTTTTTGGGTTGAAATAGATACTTTGAAGCTTTTAAAATGTAAGGCAAAAATAAATTAAAATTAAAAAAAAAAAATTAAAATTCGCGCTTTTCCTCCGGCGCGTCGGTTGTCTTCAAAATGATGAAATTTACCCTATACGCGCCTACTCAACTGTTTACCTATCGTTTTTGAGACACTACTAGATGACATTAAAGGTCTGCAGTTATATCGTACTGAAATAGCAGATTAATGATAAAAAAAATATGTATTTAAATTTATTATATTTTTATATACAAACTTTAAACGCGTATATCTTAAATCACGATTTTTTGTATCAGCACGCAGCATAACTTAATTAGCTTTTTATATGTTTGCTTAAAATTTTAAACACATACTAAGAATATTATAAATTAATTAGAAAACATTTTATAAACAAATAATGGTCATTTTTTGGTCAAAAATTTGATTTTCTATTTCAAACACCTACCAAATACCCAAAAATAAATATTTTTAAAATTCCACATTTGTTTCACTAGCTGTACTCATGTAAATTTAAAAAAAAATAGTTGCCTTGTTCCAGATTAAAATTTGCCTCAGTTATCCTGCGTGCCGCGAAGCATCTTAAAAATTTTCATGTCGACGGGAAACGGCTACAGCATCGCCATTTCTTAATATTTTTTTTAAATTTGTTTACTAGCTGTTCAATACATGGACAACAACATACTTAAAAATATTTTGTATTTGACTTTTCCTTCCCTTCAAAAAAAATCGACAAAAAAACGTCTTTTTCAAGACGTTACAGTGGCCTAACCCCTTTTGTCTATGACCAAGTTTAAATCAATATTATTTGCATAGTCTTGGTCAATAGTGAGAAGAGGCTTGTCAACCTATCCTCAGCCACAGTCGTATATAATTTAATATTTTTTAATTTATTAAATCTTCTTTTTAATGTTGTAGTGTTTGTCAAAAAAATCGGTATATTTTGCATAAATAAGGGAAAACTGATTCCCTTTTTTTTGGTAATTAAGAATGAATATATTTCCTTAGATTTCAATTTAGGGTTCTTGTTTATTTCACTAAATAAGATACAAATTAATTTATATTTATCAGCTATTTTCGACTAAATGGATGATTTTTAAAAAGAACATAAATCAGAAGTAGCATTATTGTTTGCTTCCAAGCACACAAATCTGTTTGCAACTTAAAAAAGGTATACAATTTCTGTGTTAGTGTTTAAATAAATGTATCTAGTACAAAATAATTAACAGACATTAAATTTTAAAATTTGACTTGGTAAAATTTTGATTTTTGTCTTACTTAGCTTTATTCCACAGTGTCCTGCCCCTCTAATTTACCAGTAAAAAGTAAAAATAGAACCATTTTTAAAATTGTTTTTCATTGTTAATAATTCTATTTTGATGCTCAAAGAAATATGTGTAATGATCAAAAAAGTACACCAAGGAGTAAATGTTTAGAGCACAGCAGAACAACATGTAAAAAATACCTGTTTTATATCAATTAAGTATGTTTACGCGTAGGAACGCTAATTAAGGTAGGTGGGGGACACCTGGCCCCCACCTGGGTACGCCACTGGACATGATATTAGACCATCTTTATAATATCGTATTGTAAAAAACCCTTTTCTTCGTACATAAATTTTTGGGAAGTTTTTTAACCTTTTAACTTTAAGGGATTCGAAATATTTGTTAATTTCGAAACTGTTTTGTATTCTGGTGAGATGGATGTGTAATAGAGAATAGTTGGACCTTAGAAAAGATATTGTGATAAAGTGCTGTCTGTATTTTTTAAGCATTTTGGCCTACAATTTCAGCTAAAACACATTTTATAATATTTTAATTAATCTCTTGGGAGAAAATGATATACTTTTACGCATTTTTTAATTTTTGATGCTTCATGCATAAAAAACAACATTTTTATTAGAAGTGGCTTTTCTACGTAAACTACAGAATAGGATGTGTTGCGCAAATTATCATTTGGGTATTTTTTTTCCACCCTGTACAATGCACCCGAGTATTATCATTGTAATTCGTATATTTTAAAATAACAAAAACGCTTATTAAGGTTTTCGGTTTATAATATGGCAAATTTATGTACATTTTTTTCGTACACCCCAAGGAAAAAGTGCTAAAAAATTATTAAATATTTTTGAATATAATAATATGAATGTTTATAGACTAGAAAATAAATTGTTGGAGTATATTTAAAGTTTTTTAAAGCCGTAATTACTTTG